>VZRU01018398.1:220108-254350 GCA_013398155.1 Pedionomus torquatus | reverse complement strand
TCCTCACAGAGCTGTGTCACCCCCTCAGAGAACTGTGTCACCCCCCCACGGAGCTATATCACTCCCTCACAGAGCTGTGTCACCCCCTCATAGAGCCACATCTCCCCCTCACAGAGCTGGGGCACGCTGGGGTTTGGCCAAGGGAGCCTTCATCCCCAGTGCTGGCACAGGGAAAGCCTCTCACCCCACCTCCCACAGGCAGAAAAATGAAGATAAACCCCTCAGTGTCCCCTGTCCAGCCCCCTTCCCTCAAGGGTCCCGGGGAATTTTACAGCTGACATGACTTTGTCCCGTGCACCGTTTATCAGGAGCTGCGCTGAGGGTTTTGCTGTGTGGTTTCGGTGACAGCCACCCCCAGGAAGGTCTCTCCTCTTCCCAAATCCTTGCCCATTCCAGCACAACCTCAGCTGTTTCAGAAGTCCTCATCCACAGTTTCCTCTGAAGATGCCAATGCTCTACTGGGCACGTTTGGCACTAGCATTGGTGGTCCCTAAGAATTCGTTTGTGTCAAGGTGATTATCACATCCCAGAGCTGAAGAGAGCGGCGTTTGGTAACAGCAGAACCTGGGACAAAACCTGGTGATTTGAGTCACCATTTCCCCTCTAGCAACCCGCAGAGGAGCCAACATGGAAAGAACTGTCACAACCACTCGCGGAGGTTGTCCCATTTCCCCAAACTGGTGTGACAGGGAAGCAAAACTTGCCCCAGCTCTCCTGCTGCATCCCCTGAGCTCATCTGCTGCTCGTCCCCAGGCTCTCTGCGGAGCATCACAGCCCCTTGGCTCCCCGGGGCACGGAGGATGCTCGGCAGGTCTCAGGAGGCCCTACCAGCCCTGCCACCCCCTGCCATCGGCCTCGGCTGCTGTCACCCACATCGCCTGCAAGCTGTCAGACTGCTCGGGTAACAGGGACACCCTTCTGCAGGCCACCACCTCTTCCAGCCTCCCGGCACTGATGCTGGGAAGATGAGAGCGTTCAGCTCTCTGTCTGTCGGGACGTGTGACTTTTGTCCCACAGCCTTCATTTCCCTGCCCTGATTTGCGTTTGCAGAGACCCAAAGTTATTCTGAAGAGCTAACTGAATTTTTCTGTTGGGCAGTTTCAGCCCATCGATACTTGTTCTGTCCTTGTTGAGAATAATTAGCTTCTGGTCCTTTTCTACCACATCTGCTCTTTTTGAGATGGTATCGCTTATAGCGCTCTTTTAATCTATAGAGAGGGAAATAGTTGAGTTTAATTAGTTTGCTCCCTAAATAAACTAATCACTGCTGGTCATTTCAGCAGAATTCACATGCCGTTCAAACGCCCGTGCGGAGATCTGACAGGCGGCCACCCGGTGTAATGACAAGAAACGAAAGCAAAGGGGCAAAATATAGTTTACCTTCAGAGAGTCGACTCAAGACTATTAATGTTTAATTCTTTATAGACCGTATGGGTTAGTACCGAGTAGTCTACGCCACGGCTCCTCTTCACTTTTGCTTCCAGGTTGCTTGGACTATGTGTGAAAGATATTGCAAAGCTATGTCAGTTAAAAAAAAAAAAAGAGAGAGACAAGAAAAAGAAAACAATTTTAGCTTCTTTATCATATTTACGGGTCAGAGGTCATTGCCGAGCAATTTATCGTTGTATCTTTGGTCAGAAAGATGAATGATGGAGGTTCTTTGGGCCATTCATTTTTATTTCAAGGCCTGGGTTCCTGTGCTGCAGTCGGCAGCCTCCTTGCTGCCCAGTGGGTGCGTCAAAGCAATTCTCCTCTAATCTGAGCAAGGAAAAACAACTTTATAACAAGGACTTAGCAAATACTTGGGCTACCTTGAGCAAATATAGACTTTGTTTTCCGGACTAACACAAGTTCTACTTACTCTAAGAGCAATCACATGAAGATCAGTTAACCTGTGAAGGAGACAAAGGAGTTTATCTATTTCTATATTGCAGCAGTGGGCAAGACCTCCATCGTGAGCACTGTCTCGTCAGGTTAGGACAAAGAGCTGGGATCCCCTAGACTTTGTAACATACATTTTTACAGCAGGAAAGTGCTAATTAGCGCCTGCAATTTGGGAGCCTGTCCATGGCCCAGGGAGCTGGCAGACAGCCAGCCACAACTTTGATCAACCCCTCTCGCCATTTGGGAAGTGTCTGGTGCCTGCCAATTTTGTGGGATAAACAGGCCAGCGGCAGCCAGGAGCCAAATCATTTGTAGGTTTTAAATACCGTGCTCAGGTTCTAATCACCTGCTTTCCTCCACCGCCACCAACGGGTTGTGCTCAGCGTAAATCCTTCCGTGAATTCACACATTCACACGCCTGCACCCAAAAATTCTTGCTTTCCTCACACTTGACTCAGGACCTGGGATCAAACTGCCCAAGAATATTGTCTGATCTTCCCTTCACTCAGCATCTAAGGCCACTCTCTAGGTTTTTTTCCCCCCCACCTCCACCTTCCTCCATCCCCAGGGAGCAATTCATGATGTGCTGCCCTTACGGAAGGGAAGGTTCCCACCTGGTTGTAACAACCCTGCAGACACCTTCCTTCCAAGACATCCTTCATCGAGGGGTCACATCACCACAAACCCCAACCAAACCTAGGCATTGCTGGTAGAAACGGGCTGTTGAAACACTGCCCAGCTTTCTGTATGTATTCCCAGTGCTCTGCCAGCCTGGGAGATGGATAGTGGTGCCATTTCTAGATTCAAGCCTTTTTTAGCAGCTGCAGTTTGGTGGAGGTGACACACACCGAGTGCGTGGCCTCCCGGGGATGCAAATAAAACACACATACCTCTGAAACAGGGCTAATTTGTAGCTGAGGGTGGTTAATATCGCTGAAGGATCACACTGCTTCTGCCACCGCTTCGCTCCAGCAGGGAAACGCAGCGTTAAGGCTCTAATAAAATACCCCTGCCTGTTTTGCAGGCACACACCAGGCACCTTCTGCCTACCCCAGACCCTGGGAGCAGGTTCGGATGCAGCAGCCAGGTACAGTGACAGCATGACCTCGGCATCACCTGCTAAACGCTGTCTTTTTCCATCCCTAACCCTTTTCCTTTGCTGCTCTCTGGCTTTTGATTTTAAGTTCTCTGGCAGTAAATAGGACCTGGTGTGTGTTCTCCCAAGTTACAGATGATAGGACAAGGGGTAATGGCTTCAAGTTGCTCCAGGGGAAGGTCAGGTTAGATATTAGGAAATATTTCTTTACTGAAAGGGTTATCAGGTATTGGAATGGGCTGCCCAGGGAGGTGGTTGAGGCACCATCCCCGGAGGTATTCAAGAGAGAAGTTGACTTGGTGCTCAAGGCTATGGCTTAGTGTTGGGTGGTGTGGGGTGTTGTTTATGGTTGTTGGTTTGGTTTTTTGGTTTTGGTTTTTTTTTCCCATTGGTTGGACTACATGATCTTAAAAGGTCCCTTCCCACCTAGGTAATTCTGTGATTCTGTGTGCTCTTTGCAGGAGGAGCCTTACCTCCTCGTGGTGGCCACTGCTCTCTGCTCCCAGTGGAAGTGCTGGGCACTCTGCTGTGCCACTTCTCCACGGTTATAGAGGTGCCGTCCCTTGGCCAGTCTCCAGGCTGATCCCAAATATTCACAATGGCAGTCTGTAAAAGCTCCTCTGCAACATCATCCCCCTCCTCCTCTCTCCGGCACCCAAATACACACTCATCACACCTCAATCACCTTCACTGGATTTAAATGCAAACTTTTTGCTTAGGTGGAAACAGCAGCCTGATCCCCAGGTGTGTGCTCTTTAGCAACCTTTCTCCTCCCTGCTTTATTCACCCACCTGGTGGTGTAGGAACCACCAGGCTTACAAACACAGCCTGCGACCAGGTCCTTGGCTTGGTGTCCCTCTTGCACCCACTGCTGCATCTTACAGCACTGCTTCAGGCAGGTACAGAGCTGACATTGCCCTGGGGCCAGCTCCTCCCCATGGCACTCCGAGACATTTGTGTGAGGTGACACACAAATGAGGTGACACACTCCAAGGTGACAACCTCAGAGTGCCAAGGGACGCATCTGCTTGTAAGAGTTAACAAGGCAACAACAGAGAGAATCTGCTTCTTAAATAAGCAGGTTTTAACCCGAACAGATGAATTACCCAGTGCCACAAGCCCACGTGCTCCACGCTCGCTGTGTTAAACATCCCCAGCCCCTGCCCGACACCCTGTGCAGAGGCTGGGGGGGGGTAACGTCAGCCTCAGCCAGAGCAACATGGGTCGGGGATGCTCTGAGGGAACACGTGCTTAAAAGCAGCTCCGTGGCAGGGCTGGCCCGGCACGTCATGTCACATCGCAGCCCTCAGCTCGTGCCTCGGCACCCGAGGTGACGTGCCAGACTTGCTGGAATGTGATCCCCCGCAGCCGCTGCTTCTGCTGGAAGTGCCAACGACAGGCAGGGCTTAGAGAGGCAGTGGGGGCAGCTGGAGGATGCTCACCACGGAGTCCCTCACCCCCCTTTACAAAGGGCAGTCCTTGCCCCCGAGGCATGGATATTGGGGATGCTGCTGGCTTGAAGGGACGTGTGAGCATCTGGGGGAATAATCCCTCCATGGGCCTTTGGGCTGCGGTGGGACCAGGCCAGAGCTTTCTGTCACAGCCTTGGAGAACCAAGGAGACCGTTATCTCCTGAAAACATCTTCCCCTTCAAGCTTATTGCCCCCTATAAAGCTGTCAAGTGGTTTGTAGGGCAGACACTCCCTGCACAGAAACCACGTTGAGTTTTCTGAAGGAAATTGTATTTATTCACTGTTTCTGCCCTTTATTAGATCTTCTGCTGACTTGTCTGTTACAAACCTCAAGCATGCGGGGCCTGCAGCCTTTGTCGTTTGATGCGCCAACCCTTTTGCTAAGCTGATAAAGCTCCATCTTCAAACTCCTCAGGCTCTTTTGGCCCCACATCCTCTCCTGGATTGGCTCCTCTTGATGCTGATCCTGGCTTGCTGTGTAATCTTCAGGAAGCAGCTTGGTGCCAGAAAACGATGGCTAGAGGAAAAGCAATAAGAAAGGCTGGCATCAAAGAGCAGAGCCCCATGCAGAAGGGCTCAGCACCAACCCACCCCCCAAAAAAACTCACACGGCAGACGGTTCTGCCCCTGGACTCACGCCCACAGCACATTTCAGCTCCCTTTGCTGTTGTTTCCTACCAAATCCGAGAAAAACTCTTCCTCACTGCTCTGGAGGATTGAGACGTCATGAAAATTACTGGGGGGGGGTTACTGCAAAATCAGGGATGGAAGGTAACGTGGAAAGGCAATGGAAGAAGAACAAAAATTGGATTTGCTGTGTTTCTAAATGATAAAGCTGATCTTTCCTTGCTGAGTTTGGTATTCTCCACCACGTGTCAGATAATGAAGCATGGAGAGATGTCTGCTTGCACTCACAGGGAGAGCGACAGGAGAGAAAACAAGTGGATGAATGGCTGTCCCACAGCGAAGGACATCTGGAAGGCCACAAAGGAGCTGAAACAGCCTGGGGACGTCACCCACCGGGGAGCATGGAGGATGGGAGGAGGAAGCCACTGATGGAGACTGGGGGCTTGGAGATAGCACCTGCTGGGAAGAGAAGAGCCATCCCCGTGGTAGGACTGGAGCCACCTTGTCATGCCTCTCATCATGCCTCTCTTGGAGAATGAGCTTGGAGCAGGGTTTATCCTGCTTGGAGCTTCTTTTGCAGGGACACGTGAATGTGTGCTACAATGCGTGGAGATGGTTATTGCAAAGCCACTTTATTTATGGTGGTTTTATTGGCAGGGGAGTGGGAGTGCAATACAATTTTAGCCACTCTGATGTCTCCATCTCCCTTACATCCCACCTCCATTTCTAGAGCAGCTTTTTTTTTTTTTTTTTTTTTCTTCATATTACATGAACTGTGCAAGGGACTTTCTGTACCTGAGATGGTACAAGATTAACTGGATGGTCTTGCTGAGCAGGGTCAGGTGTGGGCAGTTCTGGGAGAGCTGATGACCATATGCTTCCACCACCATCACAAGTCCTGGTTCCCACCAGCTGCAGGCAGCAGGATTTTCTTGCATATGGTGGAAAAAGGTAAGACCAAGATCCATGTGAAGCTCAGCCAGGATGAACTTGAGCAGGAAGTCACACATGTCATACCTGCAGGGATCCCAGATCTTGGGCACAAACAAGGTCAGTAAGCAGCCTAGGCAGTAACACTTTTTAGGATCCTTTTAGAAAGATCCTGTTGAAGATCTGAGGGGGTCTCCAGAGCTATCAAGTCCGAGATCACTGCTCCGTTATGCTCCACTTCTCAAAGCGAACAGGAATCTCTCCCACCTCCACTGGCACTAACCACTGGATCATACAACCCTTGATAAACCAACCCAGAGAACAATTTTCTCTCTTCCTGTCCTTTGCAGATATTTTGGGTGCTTGTGGCAATCTCTCCTGTTTATATAACAAAGCCACAGCCCAGTGTTTGTGGCACCATATCCATGGTAACCCTAATATAGCATCCACAGGCGACTCGATTTCATTAGGTGGCTCAGCTGCGGCAGCACTGTGGAGGGAATCTCTCTGGGATGCTGAGGGCGGGGTGGGAAAGGGCCTGGTTGCCCACCTGGCAAGGCAGCACCTCCCCAAGAGCAAGGGATGCCCTCCCTTTCACTGACTTGGGTCTGCTCTCCCATCACCATGGCACAATTCAGGGTGCAACCTGTCCACCTGCCTTTCACTCTGGAGAAGAGCTGTGGGTGCATGGCTGGACCAAGAGGGGCAGAAGAGATGGGAGTTGCTCAGCACATGGCAGAACTTGCTGGAGCAAGAGCAGCAAGAACTAAGCCATAAAGAGCAGCTGAGCTCCAATTTTGGGTGCAATTCTATCTCCAATTTGGGGACACTCTGCAAGTGGTAGTGGGGAGGTCTGACTGCATAGTTGGGGCTGAGTCGCCTTCAGATGTCATTCTCGTGGGGGACAGGCAGGGGACATTAAACGGTGTTAAGAGAGAAAATTTGGTCCAAACTATGACACTGAGGAAGGCAAAAAAGAGAACAAGGGGGATGTTACAGCATTTGCTGCTCAGGTGCTATAAGGCACAAACTCATGCGCACGGAGGAGGGAATGGCTCTTCCCACCCCCTGCTGTGGGTCACCGTCTCTCCCAGTGTCCTGTTTTGGTTGGCACCCAGGACACCAGTGGGTCAAACAGCAGCTGCTGCAGCCACGTGCAGAGATACCCATGCAAAACCATGCAGCTCAGAAATAACCACCCTGAATCATTCACACCGTGGCCCAGCAAGGAACCTTAACATAAGAACCTTAAATACTTGCCTGTGCCTCTGCTGGGCAAATGCAGACTCGGATTTTTCAGCCCCAGCACCCTTTCGGTGACGAAGCCAACGAGCAGCATGCAGATATCTTCTGATCTGTTAGGGGAACAGGACTGAGCAGAGGAATCATTTTACAAGGGTGCTAAACAATCCTCCCAACCCCGGGATGCTCTTGTGAGCCACTGGGCTGGTCCAGCCTCTCTGGCTCTGGTACGAGGGACGAGAAGTGGATCTGGCCAGTGAAATGGCACATGGCATCAATCAGGGGTCCATGGGACCCTGCATGATTGCCTGTCCGCGTGAGCACCCTGCCAGCCCTCTCTTCCCCCTTCTCACACCACATCGGGTCCAGCTGGAGTCAGACACTGCCTAACCTCATCAGCGCCGAGGCAAATTTGATCCTGGTGCTGGCTGGCCACAGATGGGGGCTGAGAACAGCAGAGCCCCCGGGGCACGGTGAGCTGCACCGGCTGCACTGGAGCAGACAGCCAAGCTTCCCTCCCCTCCCTGCCCTCGCCCAAATTGAATTTCCATTTATGTTAGCAAGGCAATGGATTATAGCTCAGAGGGGTGCTGCCTGCTTCAATCCCTAATTTGGTGCATCAATTGTGTTTAAACCTACTTACCTGTAAGTCAGTTTTTGTTCCAGGCAGGCAGCCCTCACCTCCTGCTGATGGAGGCAGCTGCTTCCTTGCGTTCCCCACCACAAATGCCAGGCTCCGCTGCTTCCAGGGCTCTGAAAAATCTCAGCTCAGCTGCCTTTAGGACTGGCTTTGCATCTGAGGTCGTCAGTGGCAGTGAAAAAGGCCATGGTAGTTTTACCAGGTCGCTAGTGTGGCTCTGCAGAGGATGGGGCCAGCAACACCCAGTTGGGGATTAACGCTGCTGCTGGGGTTTATATGGCATCCAGCAAAGCCAAGCTGGGGCCTGGGGGAGGCATCTAAGCAGAGTCCATTAAAAACAGCCCTTTGCTGGGGTTCACAGGTATTCCCTGTGCACCTTGAGCTCTTTTCTGCCAAGGAGGATTGGCAGGGTCTGTCTGGAGCAGGGCAGGGGGGTGGTGCGGGAACACCTGAGCCTTGTTCTACAGCACAGGATGCTCTGTGCTAGCACCTGCCCAAACATCCCAGCATTAGCCCCAGCAAGAGCTCACAGGTGGGGAAAAATCCACTGCTGCTGCTTTGTCTTCAAAGAAAGGGGATGAAGCCATGGGCCCCATCCTGTGGCCCTCGTGGTGCTCCTCCTGTTGCTCCTCCCAGCAGCCGGCCCGCAGAAAGCTGCTCTGCGTCAGCCCCGAGCTGTCGGAGTTTCAGAGTCAGGAAACTGGCATTTCTACATCTCATTGAAGTCTTAAAATAAACACCCAGAGCAACGGGTGGAGAGCTGGATCCTCGCTCCTCGCCTGGGTTTATGAGCAGTGACTGGGGAGAAACTAAAGGGGGGAGAGGGAGATATACGTAATTTTTTTCTCTTTAAATAAATTCTCACTGCTTATCTGCAAAGTTCAGCTGTTTTCAAGCTGACCTGCCCATGTTATGCTGTTCCGTTGCAAATTCCTTCTGTAGAGGAAAGCTCAAGAGCTCCACTTGCACTGCCAGCAACCTGGGGTTTCGTCTCTAATAGATGGAGGCAGAATTCGTTAGCTAAGGACCCCCTCCTGCCCCCCAGCGAGGAACATTTGCCTTCCTGCCATGCTTGCAGCTTGGCTTCTTTCCCCTTACAATGAGGAAACAAAGCCAAGAGAGATGGAAAAGTGGGTGAATCTGTGCTTGGATGAGGTGAGAAATGGGGCAAGGCAAAAAAAACCATAAAATCTCTTCTCAGGGTTTTTTGTAATGCAGCCAGACATCTGCCCAAGCAGCCGGGGCTGGAGGACCAGGGACATCCATCTGATGCCTGCAGACAAGGATCTCTGGGCACAGTACGTCCTGGAACGAGCCTGGGATCCTCAGGCAAAAAGGAGAATGGTGTCTCCTCCTTCAGGAAGATGAGCAGAGTCACAGACGGGTTGAGCCCTGGAGGTGCAGACCCAGCCTGGTGCACACCAGGCGTTCAGTTCATATCTCCAGAGAGTGTGGCCCTAAGAGCTGTCACTGTGGGAGCCACTCCAGGCACCTCTAATATCTTCCTACCCATTAAACTATCTGAACATGTGCTTTTAAAGCTGCCAGCAGCAGCGGGAAGGCTGGTGTGGGGCCAGGCTGTGCACCGGAGTGACTGCTCCCGCAGGGCATGGGATGCGGCTGAGGGATGCGCTGGTCCAGGAGAGCTCAGGTCTCTGGCTTTCTCTCTGCTTTGGCCTTTTGCTTGACAAAGCTGAATGAGAGACCAAAACCTCCAACCAGCAGGTCACCCAACAAGGAGAGAGGCTCTGGATCAATTGATGCATTCCTGGGTAATGGTTGTGTTTTAGGACAGAAAAACCTCATCGAATTTAGCGTAGAGATGCACACATTGATGATTCATTAAAACACCCGGGCACTGAGCTGAATCTATTTCCTCGCATTACACAGGGCTGGGAAATGCGGATCTGCCCCGGTGACATTGCTGCAAGGACCACGAGTGAAACCCAAGACCCAGAGGGGACCGGAGGGGACTCCGCACAGAAGACATCTGAGAGCATCGTTTGTCACGTGAGCCAGCATTAATAAAACAAGACCACAAACTCCAAGACTAAAGCAAGGCAGTGTGTATGAATCAAAGAGCTTGAGGCGGTTCATTATAATTCCAATTAACATAAAAAAGTTAATAACCTAAAGAGAATACATCAGACTTTAAACAAATGGGAAGGGGGAGGGGGGAGAGACAAGAGGTATCTTTAAACTGGAGCCCAAGTCCCAGATGGTACAAAAGCAAAGAAATAACAAATATTCATCATCTCTGAAGGTCCAGGCAGGACCTTTGACAGGAGCCAAACCAGGGTGTGAGAGGAGCTGAGTTTGCATGGGGATCCTTAGCTTTGCTTAAATGCTGTGCTGGGTTTGGATGGGCTAGAAATAAATCACACAAAGGTGATGGTGAAGGAGAGGTGGGGAAGGGAGAGGAGAGATTTCATTTATAGGTGTTTGGGGGAAATCAGCATTCGTTCTGGTATTTAGCTTTGCAAGAGAAATATTTCAAACCCTGTCAATATTACTTAATGCCTGGGAGCTCAGACAAGGCCCTGGTCATGATCAGGGATCCTTTGTGCTAATTGCATCATTAGAAAGCAGAAGAGCCAATCTCAAAGCCTGCAGCATCTCCCATTTGCTCTCCTAGTCCTGAGATACTCAGCCTCATGGGATAATTACCTAAATAATCAGTGCAGCACAGCTATTCTCTCCTTGTCCCACCCCAGAGCAATCCCATCTGAAAGGGGAAGCACCTCGGGTGTTAAACTCTGTAAAGCACCAAAAAGAAACTCCCAGGAGGAAAATGCAAGCGGATGGGATCATTCACCAGCACTTGGGTCACCATGTCCTCAGCAGCCACGGGACCGGAGTCCCAGGGCAGCACTAATGGACTCTTGTTTCTCCCGGGTGCTCTCAGGGATGAAATGTGGGCAATGCCAGTGCTGCAAAGCCCCTGGGACCACCAGGGAGCCATTCCCTGATGCTGCTGGATGGGGGAGAAGAGCAGCCTAGAGCTGCCAGGGCAGGAGGCTGACAAAGGCTGAATTCAGTTCCTGTGACAGATATTAATCAAAAACAGAATTTTCCACCTGGAAAAGTAAATTGAGTCCCTGAGGTGCCCCCCACGGGCAATACATCCCCATGGGGTGTTTTGGAGGAGGATAGGAAGAGGGGTTTTCACTTCCCTGCAGTAAGACACTTCCTTCGCTGCAGTCCCCACCGGCTGCCTCCTCCAACCACTGCAGCTGAGTCCATTCACGCTACCCGTGTCCTCCAAGGCACTCACATGAGCGCTACAGCCCACTGTTCATAATGTGCTGCTCATTCTAATTGTCTTCTCTCACTTCTCTGAGCATCAAGGAGCTGGGGTGACTCTGCTCTGGTTTGTACCCTCTCTGTCCCCAGCTGCTGGGAGCCTGTGGGGCTGTCTCCAATGCTGGGAAAGACTCCATGAGATGCCAGGACCCCAGCTCAGCAATGCCAGGTCGGCTCTATCCTTCTAAAATAAACTCTTGCAACATTTTCCTGGAGGTGTGATCACGATTACATGTAAAACTATTATTAACAGGTTAAAAAACGGATGGAGGCTGAGATGGGAAGAGAACAGTCATCTCCCACACTGTCTCCAACTGAGCTATGGGGATGGCTTGCTGGAGTAGAAAACACCATTACCACCACCCAGAACACGGGAAGGGCATGTCATCTCCTGGGACCCTTCCTCTGGACCTGCTCTGGCACCCATGGGAGCTCCAGCAAACACACTGTAGCCGGTTTGGAGAGGTTCGTTTTAAACCCAGCAGCGACTAAAGGACTGCGGGACTCAGAGTCGTTTGACTCGGCACAGCTTTCGGCAGCATCTCATGCAAATGTGTCCCCAGGGAGGCCAGCCTCCAGAAGTAAATAAACACAGAAACATCTCTGTGGGCTTCATGCCATTGGCAGGGTCCTGAGAGGGAACGCGCAGCCGGATGGGTCCCCGTGGTGCAGCCTGGACCTCGGTAGAGCCAGAGCTGCACACAGCGCCAGGGCTGGGGGGGAGTCGGGGGGGATCTCCTGGGGCACTTGGGCCAGATCTGTAAGCCACTGACCTGCGTGGTTACTCAGAGGGACAAAAAGAAAAGGGAGATGCACACAGTGGGGAGAGGACCTGCATCCAACAGAGCATGAGCAGGGAGCTGGACCAGGACCCTGCACCCATCTGGCAGTTGATCCTGGGATGTGATTCCCTCCTGTCTGGCCATCTTCCTGGTGATAATTGATCCCAGGCTGGGGTATGTGGGGATCTGTGGCTGGGATTGCTCCTGGGTCTATCCTGGCACGTTTGCCCTGCAGAGCTGGGCGAGAGGCATCACAAGTCGGGCAGAGCGCGTCCATCCAGGGCTCAGCAAGAGCAGTTTGTGAGTAAAGAGCCCTTTCCAGCCACTGAGGAAGATTTAAGAGTGAATAACATCAGCCCAGTCAAATTACATTACTATTGATAATGTCCATGTGCAATTAGAGCCAATTAAGGGGAGGCAGCGAATGACGAGTGTTTGGCCAGGAGGTTGGGGCGGGATGGGGGGGTCAATACAACAATCCAATTTCCCAACAACCAAATGCAATTAAAGGCTATCACGTACCCAGTTCGCCCAGGAGGGCCAGCACATAAATGGGTGAAGGCAGCCGCGTGGGTGCCATCCTCCCTGGGATGCAGACCACCGGGAGCAAACCCTGTCCCTGCCCCAGCTTCAAGCTGCGGGAAGTGGCATCCATGTACTTCACCATGATTGCGGTGTTCCTGGTCATCTTGGTGGTGGCCTTGCAGGGCTTGGCACCCCGTGGGAGTGATTTTCCCTACAAGGTGCCCCTGGATCCCCAGGGGCTGCTCGAGCTCTCCTGGAACGTCAGCTACCCCGAGCAAGCGGTGCATTTCCAGCTCCTCCTCAGGGACCTGCGGTTCGGGCTCCTCTTTGGGATGTCGGACAGGGGGGAGTTCGAGAACGCGGACCTGGCCGTGCTCTGGAGCGACGGGCACAATTCCTATTTTGGGGTGAGTTGCCTGTGCATTTGCACGTCTGCTTTTTTGGGGTTGCCTCCCTGCGGGTGGCCCTCAGTTTGAAAAAGCAGCACTGGTCCAGGGCACGGGGCATACCGGACCTCTCCTAATGCCCAGGTGGAAGGCATCCAAAAGGGATTTGGGATCTTAAACCCAAAGAGAAAAGGATAGAGCAAGGCTGAGGGGAACCAAAACCTGGATGCTCTTGCTGCCAAGAGCTCCACAGGTGGTTGTACAGCCCAGCTCACGCTCACACACACTCACATGCAGGATGCGTCAACACCTTGGTTCACTCCAGCGCTGCTCTCGGTCATGTTAAAAATTAGCCACAGGTCCCGTTAGTGACTTTGGGAAAAGTACAAAAGTTATCAGCCAGAAAAGCCTGCTCCTGCAGGGACCAAGAACCCAGCCATGGGTCGCCCTGGCCACTGTGGCACCCGGGGAAACCCAACCTGCCAGCAGCACGGGGCTATCAGAAACGAAACAGCAAATTCATCTGGGATGGTATGGAAACACCCGGTGGCAGCAGGTATGGGGGGAAAGCAATTTCTAATTTTGCTGCTGCAAATCGCTCTCCTTTCTTGCACAGTCCGTTTGTCCAGGTTCTTGGTGGTTTGTCCTTCCACTGGGGCGGCAGTTGCTGTAAATACCCCTGTGCTCCCCGGCAGACCCTATCCCCAGACCACCACTACTTTAGGCTTATTGCAATTCCGCTTGGCTGCAGAGAGCGATTCACATGTTTCCCCGTGCGAGGCTTTCCAGTAAGTTAAATTTTACCTCTCTGCTTACTTCAAATTAACCATAAAAGACATGCTTTCACAATCAGCCGCAATGTGATCTGCAGCGTAATGAAAGGATGAAAAGGAGAGCTTATTATCTGTACTGTTTTCCTGCTAATTACCAGCCATTCAGGATGCGTGGTGGCCCGAACGCTACAGTATTTCACAGCATCATGTTAAAAAAAACATAAAGGATCATTTCTAATCTGCCTTCATGTGCTCACTGAAAGACAATCAGCGCTGAATTAAACGCCGGGCAGAATGTGGGCTTTCTCTTTCTGTTGGTGCTGAACAGCATCCTGCAAGGAGATTTCTATAAATCTCTCTGATTTTTCTCTCTCCCAGCAACCTTTCTTCTGGATAAGTACGTCAGCTGTTAGAAAGATCCAAATTTGCTTAACCCCACCATGTACTACGAGATTAATTTGCACACCATGCTCCTAGGAAAACAAATGTCATGCGAGCTTCATGTCGCTGGTTTTATTCTCCCCCTCTAAGGACAACATGTTCTTGAAATACCACTCTATACTTTGGGAAGAAACGATGCCAAGATGCCTTATTCTTTTTTCTGCTGTTTTTTTTTTTTTTTTCCCCCCAAGAGAACTGATGCCACTTGTGTAGGTACAGCGAGGCACTTACGCGCTGTTTCTCAGTAAACAAAAGGTATCAACATGAGCCACAAAAGATCAAGACAACAACGCTGTTCAAACCCAAATTATTGCAGGATTTTGCACTCCAAACCTTCAAATCCTTAAGCACAGGAATAACCTATTGCTTCACTTCTCCGTGGGGCTTTGTCACCAGCATCAATACTGAACAGTTTTTGGGAGGCCTTGATGGGCTTCCAAAACCAATCTGGGCACAGCAAATTAAGGGTTTTGAAGAGGGGTAACAATTTCTTAGGGCTGAAACTACAGCCCAGCAAGGGTCTGACCCTAAATTGTGAGCAGCTGCTTTGTGACAAGGGTCTTAGAGAGCACATCACCCTCCCTCAGCAGGTTTCCTCAGCCATAAATACACCTGAAACACAGCACAGACTGATGCATGACCTTCATGTGTCCCTGCAGGCTTTCCTCCCCGCCACCTCTTTTTCCCCAGTTGCATCTCAACTTGTAAAGGTCTTTCTGCAGGATATTAATGCTGGGTGACCTATTTCAGAGCTCTGACTATCATCACCCATGCACCACCACAAGGTGTCCATGCTGGCACAGCAGTGCACGGGGCAACCAATACACAGGCTCCCTCCATCTTCAGGACATGGAGGGAGAACCAAGGAGAGGGTGAACAGAAGGAGGACCTCATGATTTGTGTTACTGCTGGAGGTCACTGCCGTGGGCTCATCAGGCTGAGAGAGGCCAGTGGAGCCTCCCAGCTTAGTGGGATGTTCTCCCTCCTGCAGGATGCCTGGAGTGATGCCAAGGGGCAGCTCCACATGGACTCCCAGCAGGACTACCAACTTCTTGGGGCTCGGCGGGATCCTGAGGGACTCTACCTCGTCTTCAGAAGAGCTTTCAGCACCTGTGACCCCAAGGACTACCTTATAGAGGTACAGCATCGCCTTCAGCTTGCTATAGTGCTCCCCAGCCCCATCCCAGCCCTGGGGGACCAAGCTGGGCTCCAAACCCCAACCTGCATGGTCAAACTTCACCGGTGTTTTGTTTTGGGAACGGCATGAGGTGTTTGCACTGTCTAGGGCAGAAAGGAAGCGTGTTACAGATATCAGCCCTGGGATATGAGTAATGTTTGGCACAATCTATTTACAACTTCTTATAAACCTCTACAAAGTGTAGATTTTAGCTCATCATTCGCTCCTGTTAAGCTTGTTTTAGGAATAAATACCCTCCTGCATCACTCAGGTTTGCAGTCTGGAGCGTTACAAGGGGCTGGGCTATTTATTGATGTTGTTCAGCAGGAGGTAAAGAGGAGGGTTTGGCAGGAGCCAGAGCAAAGGGACGACAAATAGAGTCACCGCAAAGTGCTTGTCTGTGCTTCAGTCAAGTCTCTTTGGGTCTACGTTCACCACTCCTCCATGAGAGTGGATTTGGGATTAACCTTCTCAGTGGGGGCTGCTGAAGAGCTTTAGGGTCTCAGCCATGGACCTCAGGAGGAGGCACAAATGAGCAGAATGCTCATTTCAGATGAAAGCCTTTGCTGGGCAGGATATGTTAAAGCCAACGTGGGCACAGAGCATCCTTGAGTTTTTGTTGCTAGTTTTCAAAAGCTTGTCTTGCAGTGAGAAATGTCTACTGTCTGCCAAAACACAGAGAGCCCTGGAGGAAAAAAATAATCTGTGTGTGAACAGGGAAAAGACTTGCAGGTCTTTATTCTCTGATCCTTTAAGAGAAAATTATTCTCTTATCCTTTCTTCCTTATCTTCTGTCCAGAGCTCACTGGGTTCAGCAGCACCTTCCTTGCTTGCAGGAGGCTTTCAGCAGAGCCTCCTTTTGTATCCAAGAGCAGAGACCAGGAGAAAAGGAGGATTTCCAGAAGTTATTTCTCTGCTGTTCCTTCCCAGGCTGCTGCCTATGGCCATTGCTGGGGCTGGGCTGCAGGGTGCGATAAACCCTGAACCAACACCGACACCCCAGCCTGGAGTTCAGGAGGGACAAGGGGCTCTGAAAGAGCAGAGAGGAGATGTTACCCTTACAAAACCGAAGGCATCTAGGGAAAGGTTTTCAGACTCTTTCAACTGGTAGGGAACCCCCTGTGATCATATCACCCCCCAAAATGCCCCTATATCTACATTCTTTCTGGGACTGAACAGCTAAGTGAGCTACTGGTGAAGTCAGGGTGGTTTCCCATCTGGGGAGGGGTCCAGGCACACTCCTGGAGTCATGCCACCAATACTGGTGCTAGTAGTCCATGCAGTTCATGTACCTGCATGAAAAGCCACCTGATTTATTTTGCTCTTGCTCCAGGATGGCACCGTGCACCTTATCTATGGGATCCTGGAGAAACCAGTCCATTCCCTCCACGCCATCAACATCTCTGCCATCCACAGGGGACTGCAGAGGGTGCAGCTGCTAAAGCCCAACATCACCATTCCCGAATTGCCCAGTGACATGAAAACCATGGAGATAACAGCTCCCAATGTTGTCATTCCCAGCCAGGAGACAACCTACTGGTGTTACATGATGGAGCTCCCAGCTGACTTCCCCAAACATCACATTATCATGGTAAGAGGCAGGAGAAGAGTTGCTTTCCCTGGTGCAGATCAGCAAGCGCTTTCATGTTCAGCCACTTGGCAAAGTCCTCTTCTCTGCCCTTTCACGGGGAGCCTTTCAGACCACTACATCTTCCCCAACATGATACCAAAACATCTCCCAGAGCCATCCCACCAGCCAGTAAGCATCCTCATGTCTCCTAGAAAATCCGAAATCAGAAGTTTCCCAGCAAGGAGTGGCAAGATCGTGACATTCCACCTGGCATGATAAGAAAGGGCAAGCTTAGAGCAGCTCCCTCAGAAGAGCAGACCTCCCACAGAAGGCAGAGCTGTAGCCAGCAAGGGTTACAGACCCATGGCAGGATTACGGCACACAAGAAACCACAAGGAATGTATAAACGTGGGGTACAAAGGAGCAGAGCTGGCAAGAGCGGGGCAAAGCCAGCCGGGATATGAACTGGCTTCTAAAAGACCAGGCACGCTCCGAAAAAAAATGCGACTTGTGGGCATTGCCCACGTGTGTGGGTCACCTCCCTCCAAGGAGAGGGAGAAACCTGCAGGCAGCCTAATGCTGGGTCAAGGCAGGAATAACACCCGTCTGACCACCCCTCAAGAGCTGCCGGGAAAGCGTGGCCCCAGCAGCACGGAGGTGGCTCGGCAGATGACCTGGCACACCCCAGGTCAAAAACCACACAACAGGGAGAGGGAAAAACCTGACAGGCAAGGCGAGGGTTTAGTGATTTATAGGGGAGAGACGGCTTTGCAAAGGGAAACTCAGGAGGAGGATTTTCTCTCCGACAGATGGTGTGAAATGAATCATCTGTGTGTAAGTAAAAAGTGCGTAACTCCCGATACCTTCCCGCTGCTGCAGATCATTCCTACAGCTGGCGCTTTTAAGCCAGAGCTGTTCCCCAGGCTGATTTGAAGTCACTCTTTCTAGCCCAAATCTCCCTCCTCATGCCCCAAGCAGCTCTTGGCTACAAACAAAACCCAATAGCTTCAGGCAGAGCTACCACAACGTGGCCGGGACCCACGTTAGGAAAAAAAATAGGTCCCCAGGGTCTCTTATGTCTGAAAAACTGGCAAAGGACTCAGTCATCACAAAGCAGATGAAGATCTTCTGCTGATCAGGTACATCTGTTGCTGGGGAAGAGATGAGATGTTTCTCTACGGGCTCTGGTGCACTCTGGGTTGATCCCAAAGCCAACCAAGAGCTCTTGGCCCTCAGTTCCTCATGCCCAGAGCAACCTTCCCTCCCCATCGTGTGGCAGAAACTGTCTCCCATTCAGTAACCGAGAGCAGACGTACCTGTCTTGGGCTTCTTGTGGAGCCTGCACATGCAGCAGCTCCTGGAGATGTTCTTAATGTGAACTCCTTCTTGAATTCTGCTTTGCAGTACGAGCCAGTGATCACGGCAGGCAATGAGGCCCTGGTCCACCACATGGAAGTCTTCCAGTGCGCTGCTGAGTTTGACAGCTTCCCCCATTACAACGGGCCCTGTGACTCCAAGATGAAGCCCGACCGACTCAACTACTGCAGGCACGTTCTTGCAGCGTGGGCCATGGGAGCGCAGGTGGGTATGAGGTGGGACCCACCAGCCTGGGTGAAAGATTTTCTCCTGGGTGCTTTCCTCCTGCCTCCCAACCCTTCCTGATCCCATTTTGGGATTGTCCACCGCAGGCTGCCCCAGCCTTGGTATCTGCTGGGATTTGTATCCAGCCTTGTCTGAGCTCCCCCAAGATGTGTCTGAGTTTCCACCTCACCCCAGTTCAACTCCTCAGTGCCATAAATCAGTGTGATGCCCCTGCTGAGTGGTTATGCCATTGCATGTGCATGAGAAGACTTTGGAAGCAAGAACAGCTCACCAAGCACAATCAAGAGCACAAGTCCTGTCCCTCAGCCCACAGTGGGGTCAAGCTTATGCCCAGCCATTTCCCTCATCCTTTTCAGCCTTGTCCCCAGGAAAGCCACCCCACTGCTACCCTGACCCCCTCCCTCTCCTTCCAGGCTTTCTACTACCCCAAAGAAGCAGGTCTTGCCTTTGGTGGCCCAGGCTCCTCCAGATATTTGCGCCTTGAGATCCATTACCACAACCCCATGGTGTACGAAGGTGAGTGGGTGCGTGGCGATGGCCAGTGCCACCCCAGCGAGGCACTGGCAGGAGAGCTGAGCAAACACCAGGCACTGCCACCCTGCCAGGGAGGGCTTCCTAGAGAAAAATGGATGTTGGGGGAAAGGAGCTCGGCTGAGCTCCCACCCCCCACCCCTCCCCAGGCAGAAAGCTGCCCCTACACATCATTCCCGCAGGGCAATGGTCCAAGGCAACACCATTCTTTAGCTGGGCTGTCACAGGCTGTCCCCCCAGTTTCTGTGGGAGGTGCTGGTGAGTCCGAGCTCCAAGCCAAGAGCAACAGCAGTGCTGGAGTCACCAGAGAGACAGTACCAGCCTGGCTGCTGGGGATGGGGGAACTGAGATGTTGTTTTACTGGTACTCCTGCTTCAATAACATTGTCAGGAGACACATTTAAAANNNAACAACCCCCCCCAGTTTCTTCATTAACATAAAAACAAGTAGCTTCTTGACTACCCAAGTGTATTTTTAGGAGACAAGAGCATATGTGCTGTAGATCAATCATAGCACATTCGGCAACTTGAGAAGAAACACGTCTATAAATACAGAGCTCGCGTCTTTCATAATTTATTTGCTTTTGCGTGTTAACCGATAGTGTCTCCCCTGTTATTCTTATCCCTGGGTGGGCTCCAGCTCGGAGACAGGAGTTCAAGACCATCCTGAACCCCTCTTGACCTACTGAACCTGCCCTTTCCCTTTGCTTGCAGAACTGGGTGACCAACAGGACCCAGAGCTTGGCTCGGCATCTCAGCAGAGCTCGCTCCCCCATGGGCACAGGGGCTTCTCCAGCTCCCACCAGCTCCTGGGGGGAGGTTAAATGGAGCAATCTTAAATGCAAGAGAGACCAGAAGCTTTCTGAACGCAAGAAGTACTTGTTCCATATGCATTTCTGCCAGGCCCCCAATAACAGGGTGACCTTTGTTACTTGCATGTACTAAAGACGCAATGAGCCGTACCTCTGAGGGCGATCCCCAAAGCACCCCATGATGTGTCCTCCTGTTTCAGTTTCTCCAAAGGCACTACTTACCTCCCTTGGGAGCAATTCAGTCTCAAGCTGGTCACCTCTCTAGGGGACTAGGAATGTATTTGGGGCCACTCAGTAAAGTTTTGCATGAAAATATGGAGGATTTTAAAACATGAAGAGCGGCACACATGAAGAAAGCTACGAGCAAGAGGCCAGAGCAACCTCTCCCCGCACCTACTGCAGCACAGTGTCATTTTCCATGCCTGACCTTGTCCCAGCAGCCGTCACTTCTCCCACAGTGACTTGCAGCCTCGTTGTCTCACCCGCCAGGTCGCCGCGACTCCTCAGGAATCCGCCTCTACTACACGGCCACCCTGCGACGCTACGACGCCGGCATCATGGAGCTGGGCTTGGTCTACACGCCGGTGATGGCCATTCCTCCAGGCGAGAACGCTTTCATCCTCACAGGGTATTGCACCGACAAATGCACCCAGCTGGTGAGTGTCCACCCTCTCTGCCTCAACTTCACCTCGGAGAAGAGAGGTTGCAAATGATTTTTCCCCGGTCCCAGACAGCAGTGATAGGGCACCGAGTTCCCAGTTCCCAGTTTTAAACTCCCTGAACCCCTTACCATAAGGTTGTGCTGGAAGGAAAAAACTCCACTGGGTACAACAAACAGTGAGCAGCTGGTTGGGATGCGCTGAATCCCCCTTGAAGCAGCTCTCCTGGGGTGCCATCTGCTCTGGCTCCCCAGGGGATCATTCCCATCAATCTTCCTGCCGAGCTGGCCATACCCCAGAGGTGCTTTCTCCCAGGGAGATGGGAAGATTGGCTTCTTCTTCTGAAGAGTTTGCCAAGAGCTCTCTCAAGCACGGTTTCAAAATGCCCACCTTGCTCTCAAGTAAGTTTTAGTGGATATTTTTGGAGGGTCTACCCAAAAGGAATCATTTGTGTCCCCACTAATGAATGCAAGGAGGCAACCAGTCTCTGGCTCATCTGTTCCAGCTGACTTAGGGCACGGCAGCACATAAATTGGTTTTGGCAGTGGACCGAGCATCTGTCCCTCTGCTGGGAGCTCATGTCTACACTGCTTCCAAGGGCACAGCAATCCCCAGCCCCCCAGTTGGGAGTCAGGGATGGCCGGTCCCGAGCACACAGCAAGGGGATGCATGGGAGGGGAGAAGGTTGGGGTTGGGCAAGGGGCTTGAGCCATCCTTCCCCCAGGCTCTGCCTGCTGCCGGCATCCGCATCTTCGCCTCCCAGCTCCACACTCACCTGGCAGGACGAAAAGTGGTGACAGTGCTGTCCCGGGATGGGAGAGAGCGGCAGGTCGTCAACGCTGATGGTCACTACAGCCCTCACTTCCAGGTTCGGGGGTCTGCAGGGGAACTGGGGGGGTCCAGCTGGATGTCACCTATGGGGCTGCTCCAGGCACAGAGCCATGGCGTTGCCCTGACATGGTCCCTTTCCTTCCCTCCCAGGAGATCCGCATGCTGAAGGAGCTGGTTGCCGTTTTTCCAGTGAGTGGCTCCAAAAACCATGGTGGTTTCCAAATAGTGCAAGACCTTCTTCTCCTGAGCTCCACAGCCCTGAGACCCCCAACTCCTTTACTCATCCCTGCCGTCACCCTGCCCACGCACAGGCACCCGCTGCCATCTGGGACCTCCTGGGGGGGCTGCAGGAGGACACGCTCCCTGTGGTCCCCAGGTCAAATCTGCCACCTCCACACAGATGCCTTGGGAACACCAGGGACCTTTCTCATATGGCACAAAACTGGTGTGTGGGCAATCAAACCGTGCCAGGAGCTAAATTAAGCATCTAATTGAGCTGGGGTTCCTTTAGCAGAGGGAGGCTCCTTGGGGGGTGAGGGCAAACTGTGCAAGCACTGGAGGTGCCCCCTCCCTCCTGGCTTGATGGAAGGAGAAGAGATTTGGTGGTGAACGTGGTGGGAGTTGGTGGTAAAACAGAAGCTGAGTATGTCCTGGGGCTGCACGGGTGAGGAAGAACCTGGCTGGAAAGCAAGAGGACACCTCCAAGAGGCTGCTCAAAGGCCTTGGCACCTGTGGGAACCATCCCCAGGGCTGTGCTCCAGGATGTCCCCACGTGCCCCAGCACCGACTGCAGAGTGGGAGGCAGTTGTGCCATCAAGTTGGGTATAGGTTTGGCAATTTGAATTGCTTCCTAAGTGCGTATTTTTTTAGGTGCTTCAGCACTGCAGAAATTCTTAGAAAGTGAGGAAAGCAGGAAATACCATCCCTGGGATACAGTCCTAGGGAATCTCCCCAAGCGATGCACGTTTTCCAAGTGCTCCTATGGCACCGTGGCTGGTGCTGGTGGGGAAATGGGCTGCCCCCAGGCTGGCACCGCTACAGGGAGCATCTGCCATGTCACCCACTCCCTGATCCCAAATTTCCCAATTGGAAAGGGGAAACTCTGCCCTCTCACACCTACACGTGTCTGTGTTTGAACCCTCCAGGGTGACGAACTCATCACCACCTGCATGTACAATACGGAGGACCGGAGCCGAGCCACCGTGGTGAGTGGGGGAGTGAGCTCAACTTCTCCCCCTGGGTCTGCACCCCGAGGCTGGGGGCACCCACAAAGGCTGGGGAACCCACAAAGGGACCTGCATGAAGCCGGGCTGAACCACAGCCAGAAACCAGAGGGTGGTAAAGAAGGGAGCCCACAAGGCTCTGCTGTCGGCAGCGGGGATGTTAAGGTGCTAATTGAGAAGTAGCGGGTGTCACGCTAATTCCCATCACAAACTGTTCTGCTGGGGATTAATTGTAATTAAAGAGAAGTGGCATTTTTTGACAGTGCATGTTATTTTCTTACATAGGCAGCAAAAAAAAGAGCCTGTCAGAGGTCCCATCAACAGGGACAAAGCTAAATATAGCAGAGGGATTATAGGAAATCTGCATTTTAATGTAAACCACACAATCTAGCCGGAAAGTCTGTCCTTGCAGAAAGGGCGGATGGGCAGATGAGCAGAGTGTGGTCCATCCCATGCTCCTGAAAGGGGGTGTGTGTATATATCCATGCATACATACATATATATGTGTGTTCATATGTCTGCACATAGAGGTGTGGGCTTCGTGTCTTTGTGGCCCCTCTGCCTGCCTGCCCTGGCAAGGCAGAGCCAGACCCCCGACCGCCAGCAGGTCTGTGTCTGTGCTGCAGGGTGGGTTCGGCATCCTGGAGGAGATGTGCGTGAACTACGTCCACTACTACCCCCAGACGGAGCTGGAACTCTGCAAGAGCGCCGTGGATCCCGGCTACCTGCACCGATACTTCAACCTCGTGAACAGGTACCAAGCCCCTGCACGGCGGCGCTGGGAGTTGAGGGACTATCTCAGAGCCCTTTGCTACTAACACTGGGAAAAAAAGTTTAAAAAGTGGGTTTCGGGGCCCTGGCTGGGCAGTAGGTGTAGGGGGGGCGCTCAGACAGTGTGGGTTTCAGGGGCTGTGGGTGCAAGCTGGAGCACAGTCCTGCCTTCCCTGTCCCTAGAGCTGGCAGCCAAACATAGGGCTTTGGAGTCCTCAGCACAAGAAGGACATGGACCTGTTGGAGCAGGGCCAGAGGAGGCCACAGAGATGCTGGGAGGGCTGGAGCTCCTCTGCTGTGAGGACAGGCTGTGAGAGTTGGGGGGATTCAGCCTGGAGAAGAGAAGCTCTGGGGAGACCTTAGAGCTCCTTTCACTCCCTCAAGGGGCTCCAGGAGAGATGGGGAGGGACTCTGGATCAGGGAGGAGAGCCAGAGGATGAGTGGGAATGGTTTTAAATGGAAGGAGGGAAGATTTAGATTAGATATTAAGAAGAAATTCTTTGCTGTGAGGGTGGTGAGGCACTGGAACAGGTTGCCCAGAGAAGCTGTGGATGCCCCATCCCTGGAGGGGTTCAAGGTCAGGTTGGACGGGGCAGGAAAAGGGCAGGGGAAAAGGGCAGGAAAGTTGGAACTAGATGGTTTTTAATGTCCCTGCCAACCCAAACCATTCCTTGATTCTATGACTTAAGGATGACTGTGCAGTGAGAACCACCAGAAGTGTGAGCATTCCCAGGGAGGGACTTCCCAACAAGAGTCAGTGCATGGCTAAGCTCTTATGTGCAAAGTTCTTGTTATAACTCAAGGCAGAGACCGAGCACTCTTGCCAGAAGCAGGCAGCAGCTCTTTCACCCACAGTTACAGGGACAAGATACTGACCTGGCACAGGCTGTCCTCTTCACGGGCAGTCTGGTTGGTCCCAGATCTTCTCCCACAGATGTGTCCCTGTTCCCAGTGCTGACTTCGGAGCCGTTCTGGGCCCAGCTTTTGGCAGGGAGGGATTAGACACATCCAGCACTGACAGGGGACAGCGTTGCTGCGTTTCATTGTGGCGTTTCTCCTGCCCCAGGTTTAACGACGAGGAGGTCTGCACGTGCCCACAGGTCTCCGTCCCACAGCAGTTTTATTCCGTGCCCTGGAACACGTTCAACCGAGATGTGCTGAAATCCCTCTACAGCTTTGCTCCCATCTCCATGCACTGCAACAAATCCTCAGCCGTCCGGTTCCCGGTAGGTACCAGCTTCACAACTAAAGCATCACAGCAAAACTCCTGGCTACAGGTAAAAAAAGCAGTTCGGCAAAGCTGTGCCAGAAGGTGACACTGATGAGATGGACCAGGTCCCCCCGGTGCTCAGGACATGGCTGCACTCGGTGAGCGCAGGGCATGGACCTGGAGCTGCCTGGGGAACCCCAGAGTCGCCGGGACACCGAGTCCAGCACAAACCTGGCGGTTAAAACAACACGGCACCAGCCCACCGGGGGGGTGATCAGCCAGATTCAATTAGGAGATGCATTTGCATAAAGGGATTATTGAGGCTGCTTTTGCTGAGTGCTAAAGCAGGGCTAGCTCCAGAACCGAGGAGGAACGTGAGGTGGTTTTTAGGATTTTTGGCAAATTACATCAGGTCCCAGCAGAGCGAGTTCATTACGCACAGCATCTGTGCAGCCTCCAAACGCGGAGACCCAGCAAAACGTGAAGGATAAAGGGCTGTGAGATCTTTTAAGAAAAAACAGGCCCAGCCATGATGTTCATGATGATGATTTAAAACCACTGATGGTCCCTATCACCACCAGCTCCACACACTGTTTATCAGTGTGATAATCTCACAGGATATGGTATTTCTGGATCCAGCGTTATCCATTGCAGTGCCAGAGGATGCCAAGCTGTTTGCAGGGAAGAACATCAGCTCCTTGTCCTGGTAAATCCCCTTTAGCAAACTCTGCTCTGGAGGGGGCAGAAACCTTTCCAGTCCTCCAGAACCGGGGAGCCGGCACCTCTTGGCCCCACAGAGCCTGGCTGCAGGGAAGAAAGTGGTGGAGAAGTTTTTGTGCAGCAGCCGAATTATGAGCCCCTTAATTACAGCCCAGCTAACTTCTCTCACTTTCAGCAAGGTCTGAGGGGTGCCTGGGAAGAGACTGGAAGGGAGCAGATCTGATGCTGGCACGAAGTGGGTCAGGAGCATTGCAGTGAGGGTGAAGCAGCCAAGCTGCCCCTCCTGCTCCGCTGGTGTTTTCAGACTGAGCCTAATTTTAAGACATCTCATTTACTCCACGCACTTTCTGCCAAGAGAAAAGCACCAGATTCTCATTAAGCTCATGTTTTTGCAGTTCAGCGATCCCAAACCTGACGAGCTTTCTGGAAGGGCTGAGTGCCGTTAATTATGTCTGCAGCCACAGGGGTGTCACCGTCCCCCAGTCCCCTGCACCTGAAAGGGCTAGAAGTGAACTCGCCACATTCAGATTTCCACTCAAAAGCACAGAAAACAACAACTATCGAGACACTCCGAATGCTTTTGATCTAGCCCAAAAGCAGGGCGCTGACGAGGGTTTGGGACATATCGGCAGGGCAGGACACTGAAGCAGACAGCCTCAGGGCTGGGACACCCTAAACATGCTGAACTGCTCTCTTAAGACATAAAGGGTACATGAAAACAGTCGTTTCTCCAGCTGGTGCTCCCCTGCAATCACAGAATCACAGAGTGCTATGGGGCTGGAAAGGACCTCTGGAGATCATCTAGTCCAACCCCCTGCCAAAGCAGGTTCTCCTAGAGCAGGTTGCACAGGAACGTGTCCAGGCAGGTTTTGAACATCTCCAGAGATGGAGACTGCACCACCACTCTGGGCAGCCTCTTCCAGTGCTCTGCCACCCTCAAAGTGAAAAAGTTCCTCCTGCTGTCCTCTCTCCAGTCACTCCCCATGAGAGTGGTCCCTCCATCACTTTCCACCTCTTCCTGGTACCAAAGCAGGCTCTAGCCTGTTTGGCTTGACATACGAGAAGGAATTTAATCTGAAAACACAAATTCAACCTTCATCTTCTTGCTGATGACTCATGGCTCTACCTCTCCTCTCCAGACCTCCCTCCTCCCGCTCACGCTGCGGCTCAGCTTCTCGCTGATGTTTCCACATGAGCACCCAGCCAGCAGCCAAACTGTAGCATCACCGAACCACAGCTCAGAGCTCAGCCCTGCCCTGGCCCTCCCAGCCCCTGCCTGCATCTCACCCAGCCACTATCCCAGACCAACAAGTCACATCTGAGCTGGATCCTGCCCTGTGGGCTCAGGCCTTGGCACTGGCTGAACCCGGCGGATTGCTCCTTGCAAAGAGCATCCTCAAGACAAGGGGTCCCCATGCATCTACAGAGCTGGGTGGTTTGTCCTGGTTGTGGTCACCTTGAGCCCTGGTGGCTGTGACAGCCCTTCCCTGTGGCACCTCATCCCAACTGCTGCCTCCCTCCCTTTTGGCAGCAGTTTCACATGAAATCCATGCTGGCACGATGCAAATGTCACCTCCAACCAACCTTCCTGCCAATACCTGATAGAGAGCTTTTTTTCGGGGCTGGGTGCGGTGGGTCGGTGGGACTCCCTGGCTGGAGTTGTCTCTGTCTGATGTGATGGGTAACGCTTTTTGGAGTGGAAACTCCCTATTTTGTGGTGGGTTTGCACAATGTAGAGCACTGCAGATGTCCATGCTACTAAGGGGATGCGTAGGTGCTTCTGCAACACAAATAATTAGTAACATCTCATAAGGAAACATCCTGATTTGGGCTAAAAACACTTCAAATATAAAAGATCATTTTTCAGCTAGGGAGAAACATGGAGTCTCTGAGTACCTGAAACCCTGATTTGGTCTCATGGTGCCGATCTCTCTTGCAGGGTGAGTGGGAGAAGCAGCCGCTTCCCATCATCATTGAGAAGATGCAGGAGCCCGTCCCTCGCTGCCCTCCTGCCCCAGGGCCTCAGCCAGCTGCCCCCGTCCCCCTCAACCTGGGCCCGCTCAGGAGGGACTGACCCAGTTCCCACTCCTTCCATCACAACGGGAAGTGCCTCCGGACAGGAGCATCCACGAGGAACATCCCGTTGCTCCCCCAGCATCCCTGCCTGCACAGTGATGCCGGCAGGTGCCCTGGCCCCTTTCTCTGGAGGAGGTTAGGGCTCACAAGCGAGTTCAGAAAGTACCCTGGAGCTGGAAAGCGCTATATTTAGTGAGTTATTAGCAATCCCAGCTCTGAGTAATGCTGCTTTCCGCCCCCACAATAATAACGTGGAGGTTTGCTATTGTGCCGAACCCAGCGCGGCCCCGGGGAAGGGGGAAGAAGGCTGTTTTCCCGCAGGGAAACTGAGGCACAGAGCAAAAAACCTGCATGGGAGCAGTGTACAAGCCTTCCCAGTGCCGCACAGTCCCGTCTAGCTTGGGGAGGCTCTGTGGGCGCTCTCCCACGCTGGCACCCTCGGCAGGGGTTGAAGGGATGGAGGGAGGGATGCTGTGACGCCCACCCGGTGCTCGCCTCCCCGCTGCAGGGACTGCGGCTCCCCGCTACGTTCCTCCTCCCACTCCCCCGCGTTGGGGATTGTTTGCCTCGACGCCACCAGATGCCAATGGCCGGGAACAAATGGTACCTCTGTTGCAGGGTTTAGAAAGGGAGAGGGATGATGGGGAGGAAAACAGGGTGGGAGGTGGGGAGACAAACCTTTTGACAGGAAAAATGACTCCATTAAATACCTAAATGTAAAAATAAATAAATAATTGTTGCTTTTTTTTGCTATTGAGATCTAAAGGGAAAGTAGTTGGAAGGAGCAGGGAGAGGCCAGTGGTGCTGCAGACAGTCTGTCTGTCCCAGCCAGGCACCAGCCCCTCGCTGATCTGGGGTTGCTGGGATCCAGGGCAAGGTGGCAACGAAACCCTGCCCTCCCAGACACCTTGGGACTAGGGAAAAAAAAATCTCAGATCAGAGCACTGTGGGTCAGAAAGGATTTTTTTTGTTTTTTTGAAGCAAAACATCATCTCTGCAGGGACACGGCAGACTCCTGGCCGAGCAGGGAGGCACATGCTCCTCACACCTCTTCCCCTTCACCAACTCCCTTGTTTATTCCCAGGAAAAAACACACAGGATTGTGATCCCTCCTCTGCCCTCCTCCTGGGCAGTGTCAGGGAGTGCAATCACCTCCAATTCAGAGCAAAATCCATCCCAATCAAACCTGTGCTTGAAGAGATGGGGAGAACATGCCTGGAACCCCCCTGGGTAAAGCCAACAATTTTAGGGTGCAGAAGAACCCTGCAGTGGGCAGAGCACGCACAACACAAGCCTGGGCAATGGCCCTGGACCCCCTGACCCTTTCCTCCGTGGTCCCCACGAGTGCTCCCACCGCACCACCATGTCCCCAAGGCACAGCCAGGACGAGGTGACACCCATCAGAGCAGGGACAGACGCAGGAAGGGACCACAGAGACAGCAGGTTGGGAGGCTACAGCTGTTATTAACAGCAGAGTTAGTTTAAAAAATTCATTTCCAGGCAGCGTGAAACTGCATTTTGGGGAAAAGGGTTTCCAGCAAAGTCAAAAATTGAAACCACTTCATTTGCAGTCGAGCAAAACACTCTTTTCAGGCCAATTAACCCATGGAAAAGAATTATTGCTGTAGTTGTACTGCTTCATTTAGAAAACACAGGAACAAAATCTTTGGACTTTTTGGAATTTCTTCCTCCTCTTTCCCTCTAATTTGATCCAAATTTGCTTGAAGAGCTTGCTGCAGATGTTTGCCTGCCTCTCCCAGCAGACCCTGGAGCCAGCTGGGGCACCCAGGGGCTGGGAATTCAGCTGTCAGCTTCTAATGGCATCTTCTTCTCCCCACCCCAGCGTCTGCAGTGCCCGCTCACCAGCTCCGCGCTGCTGTGCTCTCAGTAAAAGCCCTTCACTCGTTTGTTGTCCGGGTCAAACGGGGACTTGGTGTGTGCTTGGGCAGGGTAGGTCACTCCCATCCGCTCCAGCTCGTACCTGCCGCTCTTCACGAAATCCAGCGAGACCTGTAAGGCAGAGCCACCGCCAAAGCCCCATTAGGTGCTGGGAGGCACCGGTGGGGCACCAGCCCCCTGGCGCCATCCCAGCCCCATCGCTAGGCAAGCCCCCATGCCAACCCACAAAGATGTGCTTCCCACAGATACCTAGCACTGCACAGAGAGGAGGAAAATAGATCTTTAAAATCATTCAGCTAAACAACAAAAATAAAAAGAATGCAGTATTTAAACTTTTTTTACAGTTATTTCCTATTTTTTTTAACATCCAGTGCAAGGTGCACTTACAGCCAGGCTGCAGGAGCTCGTTGGTGGACTGGCCAGAGCAGGGTGGGTGGAGGGATGGGACACCCAAACGGGGTCAGCCCTGGCTGCAGGAGGGGACCACGGTGGCAGCCAGCATGTCACTGCTTGGCGGGAGGAGGGTTCAGTGTTGGTGTGGGGTCTGGGTCCAGCACCCATCCCCCAGTGAGGCCAGTGCAGGTGCCCCAATGCACCTGCCCTCCCTGCACAAAGCTCTCCCCTTCATCTGCAATTACTGCCCAAACCACGGGGGAGTTAATCCCAGGGAGTGCGGAGACGAGGGTTGCACATTAACATCTGCTTAATGAGCACTGCTTCCCGGCTCAGCCAGCCAGGGTGGCCACGTAAAGGCGCTGGCAAGGCTGGGGACCCCATGGTATGACCGCCTGTGCACAGTGCCAATGCCCACCATTGCCATTTCAGCACACCCCCCCTTGTCCCCTCCAATGCCTGGCAGGCAGCTGCCTGCTGCCAGCCCCACAGCAGGGGCAGAGCTTTGCCTGCAGTGGGAGAGCGATGCGATGGATGCACCCAGCGGGGATGCACTCAGCGCCACTTTGCCGCATCGGTGCCTCGCCGGAGGCAGGAGGGGACGGTCCCCCCCTCCACCTCCATCCTGCTGCCTCCATCACCGCTGCCTGGGGCAGGCGGGAGCGGCTGGGAGAGGGAGGAGAGAGTGGGAAAGGGGGAAAAGAAGGGAAGGTGTAGAGGGGGAATGTTCATGGTGGGGAGAAAAGGTGGTCCCCAGGGGCTGAGGAGGCAACCAGATCACAAAACCACTTGGCTTGGGAGTCTGGCACTGATGCAGGATTAAAATAAGCAAGAGGAGGAAAGCACAAGCACAGGCACGGCTCTTGGTTTGCCATAGAGAGGGGCCCTGGGGACACCATCCACAACCCTCTGTCCCCACACGGGTTCCCTGGCCTCTGCCTACAGCACGGTGCTTAATGAGGGCATCTGATTTACCATCCAGGAGTCTCCCAGGGTTAATTAAGAGCTTGCTGTGCTCCTATTGGCCGTAACTCTTTATAACATAAGTTAATTCACTGCTGCAATTAAGTACTCAGATGCAATTAACATCTAAGGCAGCTCTTGAGCTGGAGAGCATTGCTGGGAGCACGCGGAGTGACAGCCGGTGACACCGACCTCATCATCAAGCCGTGGCATCCCTCACCCTCCCACCTCCCCCCCGGGAAAGCCCGGGGGGGCTGCCTCGTGTGGCTCCCCAGATGACGGTTAGTGTACAACGGGTGTGTGCATCAGGCTTCAAAAAAGAACAAGTGCTGTGCTCGACCCCCCCTGGCCATGCCCCCCTCCCCGGCAAGCCCCGGTCCCTGGGGAGGGGCTGGCATCAGCAGGGGGTCTGTACTCACCGGCCCCCCCGCGGGGTCACGGATGTAGCCGTAGGCGATGGTTTTGTTGATGGCAAAGCCAAAGTCTGCCCGACGGATGTGGCCGACCACCTTGCCATCCCTCCAGACCGCCTCCAGGCCAAACATCGGCACCTTCCTGCAGCGGGAAGGCAGAGCTGCCCCTCAGAAAAGCCCCGCGCTGGGACCCCACAAGGGATGGGGGTTTGGGGGGGGGGACAAAGACCCCTGGCTCTGCCCCAGCCCATCCCATGTGCTGTGGCTCCCGCTGCCCTCATGTTCACTCATCTCTTTGTGCTCATCCCCAGCGCCAGCAAAACCCCTCCAACAAAACTTCCCACCGTTCTGGGTGAAACGAGATAAACCCACTCCCTGTCACACCTCTTCCAGCTCCCATCAAACATCCAGCAGGGAATTCGCGGTGGGATTTAAATTAGAGGTGGAATTAGAGCAGGGAAAACTGCCGGGAGGGTTTGCAACTGAGCTCCATGTGTGTAAACAGGTGCAGGGGTGGGTGGGGATGGCTGAAGGTGCTCATCCCAAGGTGGCCACCCAGCGTTGGGCGCTGCCCCAGGGTCCCACAGAGGTACTCACTCCTCGGTGGTGAAGCAGACGAGACGGCGGAAGATGCCCTTGGTTTTTTGAGCCTCCACAGCCTCCCGGCCCAGGAAGGGGATGCTGGATTTGAGCTTGCAGGTGAAGGCCAAGCCTGATTCTAGCGGGGTGTCGTCGGGGCGCAGGTCTGCGTGCCAGTGCCTGTACCCTGCAGAGAGCAAGTGTGGGTCACCCAGCCTCTCCCTGCCATGGCAGCAAGCCCAAGGGGGAGAAGCATCAGGAGATCAAGACATCACCCCTGCCTCTTGGACTCCCCCGGTGCCCTGGACAAAGCATCCTCGAGAGGAACCCATACTGGAGAAGTCTCAGTTGGGGATGGTTGAATCTCTACCAGTACTTCCAGTCACACTAACCCACCCTTGAAGCTGGGAAAATCCCATTTCCCCTGGTCCCTCAGCCAGAGGCAAAGCAGCGAGTGCTGCTGTAAGGAAAGCAAGAGACCTTTCTCGATGCTGAGGCTGTCGATGGCTCTGTAGCCGGCGTTGGTGATGCCGTGCCGGGCACCTGCCTGCATCACCGCCCGGTAAACCTTCACGCAGTCTGCCTTGGGCACGTGCAGCTCCCAGCCCATCTCGCCGACGAATGACAACCTCATGGCACGGACCTGCAGAACGCAAGAGCCCAAACACCCCTGTGGTCCCAGTCAGGCTGTGCAGTGTGGCAGCCACAGGGCACCGCGGCTGGGGGCAGGGAAAGCCAGCTTGCCCAGGAACCTTGTCTAAATGCCCGGCTTTGATGGAAGGCATTCCTTTGCTCTCCCTAGTGCCTGAAGCCAGGATCAGACTGAGTTTCTCATCTCTTGGTGCCTCAAACTCAGCTGTCATCAGTGCCCAGGAGGGACAGCCAGTGGGCAGAGAGGGCTGCATTCAGCATCTTCCGACCATTGATCCCAGGGCTATGGCATCAGCAGGACTGGGGTTATGATGGTTCAGCTCCAGCTGGGCTTTTGTCTCCCTCTGCTGATCCATCCACACCAGAAGAAAGCCCACAGGCACCCCCAGCCCTGCGTCTCCCCATATCAATCCATCAGACTGGGAAGCTGGTCCCCAGCAGGGCTGTCCTGCTTTGGGACACTTTGTGGCTGCTGTCCCCTGGGGCTGTCCCCCACCTGGGATGGTGCTCTCACAGCAGAGGCACCCAAAAGCCCTGTGGTCCCAGGCAGGGACTGAGCCCGGCATCCTGACCCATTCCCCACTCGCTCCATGGGGATGCTCAGGTTTCCCCCAGTGGAGGCTGTGCCCCATAGCATTACTCTAAGCTGCCAAATTAGCTCCACACTGAATGCATGAAGCTCCAAAGAGGAACAAGCAGCTCAGCATGGGGAACTCGGTGCTTCTCAGGGGAAGCCTCATCCTCGGAGATGTTTCTGCCTGCCTGTGCTCCCCTGCCCATTTTCTCCCTGCTTCTCACTCAGGGAGCCTTGTCTGCATCCTCCTACTGTCCCCGCTGAAACAGTCTGCATCCCCAAAGCTTTTCAGGCCGGTTGCAGCCACCCCAGCTTGGGTACCCTTCCTGAAAATACCTCTTCAGTCTGAGCTGCATTTCCCTCTGCTTCATCCCTTTGGATTTCTCTGCTTCCTCCCCCACAAAAAAAAAAAAACTCTGGTTCATCCCTTCGGATGCACATCAACTGCAAATACAGTTGATGCGTTTTTCTCTCTCTGGGAGAGAGATCAACTCAAAAGTTTCTCGCCAGACGATGATCTGCAGTCTCAATGAAGCAGTTTTCAGCTTGGAAGAGGCTTCCAGGCTGGTTCTGTTGGCCAGGCACGCTCTGCAGCTTTGGGGCTGTCTCACCCGTGCTGCTCCTGGATGCCACTGGGGCAGAAGCTGCATCCTGCCGTTTGGCCAAGCTCTTCCTACAACTGGGAGCTGCTCTCAGCTGTGCTCTCTAACCCCGGGTACAAACACCAGCAGATAACAACAGCCACTGCCCAAAACAGGCAGTGACAGGCAGGAGAAGTACAAAAGGGGTGCCCGGGCTCCGTGCTCTGAGGACAGAGAGAGGGTGATGGCTGAGAACCCAAATCCATCCTCGCTTCCCCCAGCACTGCAAAAAATAATGTCCTCAAGCAGAGTTTAAGGCAGCTTTAAAGACACCTTAACCTTTACAAGAGAAGTGGAGAGGAGGAAGAAACGCCTTAGGTACGGGGAATTTATTTTGACCCCCCTCACAAGAAGCCGTGCTGGGAATTCATCCTTCCTTCTGTGCCCCCCCCACCACCACAGCAGTGAAGCACAAAGGCTGGCAATCGCTTTTCAAGGTGCACAGACACAAGAGGCGCGGGAAGGCTTTTTGCTCCAACACAAAAGTGTCACCTAATTAGGGAACAGCCAGAGATCAAGCCACTGCAGCCAGCTACCACCTTCAGCGCGGCGGGAGATGCTCTGGGGATTGACAGGCGCCTTCCCGGCTCATTAACCCTGCCTGCGACTCTGCAGTCGGCGCTGCAGCTGAAATGCATTTTACTCTTGGGGGCAAGTTACTGCCAGGAGAAATTCCACACACACACCCCACCACCACCTCTGCTCTGGGGGAGCGAGCATCCTGGCAAGAGCAGCGAGGCAGGAAACGGGCATCCTTGGGAAAGTTGGGGTACCAGTCATTAGCGTTGCACAGGCAGAGGCTGGGTGTTCCCCCCACATACGTGTGCCCCAGGCAGGGGTGGGCACC
>VZRU01018398.1:201945-213484 GCA_013398155.1 Pedionomus torquatus | reverse complement strand
CCTGCCAGGAGAGGAGTGGGTCCATGCAGGACCTGGCTGTGGTGATGGGTCCCTACGCTGGCATCCCTCCTCATGATGATGGGTCCTCTCCTTGGCATCCCTCCTCATGATAATGGGTTCCCACCCAGACATCACTGTCTGCAGTGATGGGTCCCCACCTTGGCATCCCTCCTTGTGATGATGGGTCCCTACATCAGCATCCCTGCCCATGGTGACAGGTACCACCCAGCATCTCTGCCCATGGTGATGGGTCCCCACTCCAGCATCCTTGCCCGCTGCTCTTCAATATACAGAAGTGAGATTGGTACCTCTCATTCCAGGCAAATGCTGCCTGTTGCAGAGGGACAAGCGGACAGACACACAGAACATCCACAGGCAGATCTCCCTCTTACTGCTGTTACAGTGAATTAAAGCCCAACAGCTTTTATGGACCCATTTTGGCAACATGCACCTGCTTACAGCATACTGCACACCCTGCAGATGCAGAATGCGTCCGGCACCCACCGGGCATGGCCGGCACCCTCCTGCTGAACACCCCCCAGAACACATGCCGTGCTTACCGGGGCAGCTCCCCCAGGGCTGAACCAGCCAGGCCTCTCCCAGCCATGCCGCTCCTGGAAAACGCAGCCCTGTCTCAGCAGCTCCTGGGGGAGCAAAGCCAAAGAAATGGGAACAAAGGGTTAAAATAATAATAATAAAAAAAGCCTTTCCACTGCTTTTCCACCAGTGCCCACGCTGCCCTCCTCCAGTGCATGCTCAAGACATGACTTGTGACCCCTTGGGTTTGGAAATCAAGCAGCCCGAATCAGCTCTGTGGTTTAAAACAGTGGCAAACCCCAGTTGCCTGCAACTTGCCTGGTATTTTTGTTCCCCCCACCTCGAAGAAAGGCATTTGCCTCATCGGCAGCCGGCGGGCAGGAGTCCGGCAGCCCCGCTGAGCGCCCACCAAAGCTTGTGCTGCGGTGCACGAATTACCGACCCAGAGATGCTAAATCCAGCGAGCAAAGATTCCCCCTGATGTTTACGGGAGTAATTATATAATAGCATTTAAGATTTATACGGCAGCCTTTTCATTCCTCCTCTGTACTCTCAGGAAAATCTCCCTGCACGCAATTAATTAGGGATCCATTAAGATATTTTTGTTTGGTGCCTCCGTTCGGAAAAGAATAGATTTTGTTGAACATTTCAGAAATGATTCAGTGCCTATTTATAAAACACGGCACATGTTCTGGAGCTGCATGTATAAATACCAGGCTGTCAGTCAAATGGGCATTGCTTATTAGATGCTATTAAAAAATAAATTGCATCCTCGGTGACAGAAAACAACCGAGCTGTCAACCAAACACCAGGGGACGGCGGGGAGGGATGTCTGTTTTACTGCTTGAGCCTCTGCTCGCCATCGGAAGAGGAACGGTGTGACATGAATTAGCGACGAGCAGAAATGGGCTCGAGAAATGTGGCTGCTCTTCGCTGGGGCTGGGACCGGGGCCGGCGGTGACAGGGTGGGACAAGGTACCAGCCCTGGGTCACCCCAAGCATCTCAGGGTGATTTGGGGGGGCTCAGAGCTGTGGTTGCTGCAATGCTGCTGATTCCAGCGAACCACTGGAAACTGGTTTTTTTTTTTTTTCTCAAGTGCTGCATCTTGAATGCTTTAACCTATGGAGATTTATGCAGGGAAGCAGCTGGTGAAGGTGGGAGCCAGGAGGAGCCCAGGGTGGCGGTTACAGGGAGCAAAACCAGTGAGGACTTACTGAGTGTTGAGAAAACCACATCCCTGGAGGCACAGCTGCTCCCCACTCTTTCCACATCCCTCCTTATGCCCTGGACTCTCTCTGCATTGCAAGATGACATTTTTTTTGGGGGAAAAGCTGCTGCTGAACTGCAAATGCAGTATCGTGAACATGGGGCAGGAGATGCCTGAGAGCATCCAGCATCCCACAGCCGTTGCAACTGCCTCCGAGCTGGACTAGCAGGGAATGAAATAAAGCCTCTGAACCCTTCTCTCCACTTTTCCTTTGCTCAGCATACAGAGCCGGGCTCTTAAGCCAGATCTGCTTAGTTAAATATTACATGAGTGCTTGGCATCTCAACTGTTAAACTGTCTGTGGCCCCAGTATCCTTGCAGTGTGCACCTGCTGAGCTTTGGGATTAGGCAGGGACCTTCCCAGGATGGATGGATGGGACTAAGGATGCAGCACGTGTCCCTTGCCACCTCTTTTTAGCTGCAAGGGTGCTGCGAGGGTCTACCAACACTCCTCACAAAGCAACCCCAGGTCAGGGTGGGCATCCTCACCTCGTACAAGGGGTCTTTCCTCATGTTGCGCCCCGCCAGCGGCTCGTCGTGGGGGAAGACGACAGAGTAGTTCTTGGCATAGGACTCGTGGCTCCGCTCCCGGATCCAGCGGTTGTTGTCAGTGAGGGAGTGGTGAAACCTCCTGGAAGGCAGGGAGAAAGCAGCATCCGGATGAGCCCACCAGATCAGGGAGTGCCTCCTCGGCTGGGCATGGCCCTTTTGACCAGACCCAGATGTGGATGCAGCTGCTATGGTGTAAAATTGCGATTCCTGAGCCCATTTCATGGGTAGGAGAGCAGAGGAACCAAGCGGGGCTTGGTACTGGCCATGCCTCAGCACTGCCCACTGGAGCTAGGGCTTGCTGCAGCCCCCACCATCCCCAGCCCTCCTCCAGCCACATCTATCCCAGAGCAACTGGGAACAAAACACAGCCCTACTGGGGGGAAAAATAAAGATAAAAATTAGGAGAATTAAGATTAATTCTGTTCTGCTTCAGCATGCAGCCAGCCTCAGAGCATGCCTTGTGCACAGCCCGGGTTTAATCACAGCCCCACTGAAGGAAAGAGCCTTGGACATTCCTTACATTTTTTATCCAATTCTCCCTAGGTCAAAAGATAAATAAAACCCCAAGCATTTTAAATTTGTTTGACATATTTTCATCTTTCAAACAGAAAAGCTCCTTGAAGGAATGTGCCAGCTCAGCACATGCTCAGGTTATTATTACCAGAGATCTATAACTCACGGTGGCACCTTTCCCATCCTCCAGCTTCAGCAGTCAGGGGAGGGGGGGGTGGGCCTCTTCAAATTACCACCGTCTCCTCTCCAGCCAAAAGCTCCCAGGTTTGGAGAACAGGATGCAGGCAGCAGGCAAAAAGCAATTAAAATTACCATTTAAAGGGCCTTTTAAAACAATACTTGAAGTTTCCTTCTCCAAAGAAGAGGAGAGGCATGGCACCGGGGCTCAGCAGGACAAGCGATGCTCTCCAAAAGCAGCCATGGGCTCGCTGTGAGGGCAGCTGCCTCTTCTGCCAGCACGGGACAGGCAGCAGGTGACACACCACATGTCACCGGTACCCCCGGCAGCCCCAACCCCTCCACCAACACCGCCGAATTTTTCACAGCAGCGAGAGAAGCAGCAGCTGCCAGATGAAATATTTACAAGCGAGTGCTTTGAGAGGATAAATATGATAATGTGCAGAAAAGGGAGTAATTTAAAGAGAAGCTTAGTAACCGCCACCAAAAGAAAAGAGACGGGACTGACACCAGCTTGACTGATGATGGGGCAGATGGGATACAGGGGATGCTCGGGTAATCTAGATGCAAGGGCTGGAAAGCCTCTGGTCGCTCTCTGAGTGGGGCTGGGGTCCCACGGCGCAGATCAGCCCCAGGATGGCAGCAGTTGTGCCATCCCACCCCTCTGCTGGTGCCTGTTCAGCCCCGGGATCTCTCCTTCCTGGGCTTGGCCCATCGCTGGCCCAGCTGCAGGGCTGCTGGAGGCACCAGCGCCGACTCTCCCTCCAGCCAGAGTCAACGGGGTGTTTGCCAGCACTAAAGCAACATGATTTTAAAAGCTTTGTCCCTGACAAGGTGGTTGCTGTCGCTCGCAGCCCTGTAAGAAAGCCCAAACCCAATCAAATGTAATCAAGCAAGTCAAAAGCAATTACGGAGCCAACATCTGCACAGTCAAAACTCCCGGCCCACGTCGTGCTGCAGGGAGCGGGGGGAAGCTAATCCCTCCTGTTGAAATCATCACACCCCCCCCGATTATTAGCTTAGAGGATTAGGCAAAGCACTAATTGAACAACAACAAAACCCAAAAGTAATTACCCTGTCCTTTCCCATCACCGCAATCTCCTCGTGTCTGATGGAAGCTGTTTGCGTAGAAGCGGGATGAGGCCAATGCGATAAACCCCACGTGGAAATTCATTAAAGCCATGAAGCATAATTGATTCCAGCTCCTCGGAGGGACACAGGCTGCAGCACAGATGCTGCCTGACACCCTGCCCCGATGCCACCATCCAGCCCTGCCTCAAAACCCATCCCCAAGGATGAGGGCTACCAGCCAAGGAGCCCACAGCCCTGGGGCAGCGGGGGTGACTTGCCTGATGTCGTAGCCATACATGTCCTTCTCTGGCCGCCCGTGGATGATCCAGTGAGCCAGCTCCCTCCCACAGCCACCTCCCAGCATCATCCCTGTGTGAAGAGGTGAGGACCCAGATGAGGCCAGCAGAACGGGCTGTGGGCACTGGGTTCTGCCTGGGACATGCTGCCCACACTGGGACACGTGAGTGTCATCCCTTAAGGTCTCTCTTACCAGCGCTGTTGAAGCCACAGCCAAGGAAGAAGCCTCGGACCTCTGGGGCTTCCCCCATGAGGGGCTTGTGGTCAGCAGTGAATGACTCTGCAAGACAAAGAGGGGGATGTGACAGTGAGACAGGCTGGGCATGTTGGGGATACACATTTTAGGAGCAGTTTTCTACAGCTTCCCATGCTGGTCTTGACCTGCTCCATCTCCCAGAGAAGTTGAGGAGGCCAGAGTTGGAGGACACTGAGGACTTCCCAGCATCTCAGCTCAGACATCCTCAACTTTGCTTCTCCAGCTGCACCCAGACAGCAGAGACCAAAGGGCTGCCCAGATACTGGGATGCCCAGTATCACTCGGGGGTCTTGTGCAGCCTCCTGAAGCAAATATCCATACACATATATACGTATATTTGCTTCAGAAGCTTGCATGAGTATGTACACACACACACACACATATATATGCACATCACGCTGCTGGTGGCAGTGGGCTGGTGGCACAAGGCAGTTTCTTTGCAGCCCTGCACCATGCACAGCCTGTCCCTGCACTGTNCATCACGCTGCTGGTGGCAGTGGGCTGGTGGCACAGGGCAGTTTCTTTGCAGCCCTGCACCATGCACAGCCTGTCCCTGCACTGTCCAGATCCCGAGCTGGGGGTAACCATGCCCTCTGCAACCCTGGAGGGCTTGGCAGTGCCAGCACTTGCAGGGGACAGACCTCAGTGTTAGGGTTTAGACTGAACATTTGTGAAGCAGAATGAATCCCCAACCAGAAGGTGCACAAGGTGCTGTGGTGGCTGAAGCTGCCTCTTGCTTCCTCCCAGTCCCTCAGTCAAGGGGGCTGCACCGACCCCTTCAATGTCATCTGGGCCATATTTCATTACGATGACTGTTTTTCACCTTCATCGATTTCCATTGGGAAATTTCATGAGTTTTAAGTTACTTTATTCAGATGATGGATGGCTGCTGATGTCGCCCAAGGCTCCTGTGCTGATGATGTCTCTCATGCTGCCAGCTCCTGCTCCCCACCGGGCTGTCAACCACGGTCCCCATGCAAATCCCCGCTGGGGAAGACGGACCAAAACACCCTGACAAAGGTGTGCAATCCTCCTCCCTGATTTACGGTGCTTTCTCCATCCATGTGAGAGAAGGAAGGCAGAGTTCCATCTGCTCCTTCCCCCTCAGCAGTACCCAGCTTGTCTACCATGGTCTTCATGCTCAGGAAAAGCCAAGAGAAGAGCCAGAAGAATATTTAGATTGGATATTAGGAAGAAGTTCTTTGCTGTGAGGGTGGTGAGGCACTGGAACAGGTTCCCCAGAGATCTTGTGGAAGATCTTGTGGATGCCCCATCCCTCCAAGTGTTGAAGGCCAGGCTGGATGGGGCTTTGAGCAACCTGGTCTGGTGGAAGGTGTCCCTGCCCATGGCAGGGGGGGTTGGAACTCAATGATCTTTAAGGTCCCTTCCAACTCTAATCGTTCTATGATTCTACGACTTCCACTTTCACCAAAGCAGCTTCTCCCGTGCCAACATCCCCATCCCCATATGCCAGGCAACGAATTCACTGAGTTAATGGAGCAACACCCAAAGCACCTCCCCGTCACTTCGCACTGGGTTGGATGCTGAGCACTCACAGGGGACTTTGGCCCGCTTGGCTGTAGGGATGGATCAGCAGCCAGAGCAGAAACAGCTTAAATCACCCCAGTTCGGGCTGCTTTCATCCCCTGCCCCTGGAGCACGGCGTGGTAGCTGGTCTGGTGGTGAAATATTTACCGCGCAGCAGAGAGGACAAGTGTCTGCTCTTTGCTTCAGCCCAGAGTGACTCAGCTGTCACAAGCTAACCAGCTGCTGGTTTACATCAAAAAAACTAGAAAAGAAGGAGCACTGACCCCTTGGAAATTACATTACTGTATTACAAATACTAGACATATATCTATAAGGAGTCAGCTCCCCTCCGGAGGCTCTGCTTACGCTGTGGTTTCATCAAACCCCTCGTACCCAGGGCCAAGGCCTCCACCTTGTACATGTCATGTTTTATCTGCCACAGGGCAGGAGATGTGCCCTACTTTCTCCCCTTCTACAAGAGCTCCTCTCCCTCCCCAAGGGCCTCGAGGGTTTCCCTTTAAGTGCTTCAGCAAAAAGGGATTTTTTATATATATATTTATTTTTTTTTATTTTTTTTTTTTAGCATGTGGTTGATTTCAAGGCCAAACCAGGTGTGCAGAGCTCGGGTTCAAGGGCTGGCATCACCTCCAGCTGCTGCTGCAGTGATGTGGCAGCCTTTAACTGCACTCCAGACAGCCTGGGATGGAAAACTGGGTAAAACTAATACCACGAGACCAGAAGCAAGTAGTGACACTAAAAATTTAAGATAACACCTGGTAAAATAATGGCCTTCAATTCCCCAGTCCAGTGGCCACAACACTGGCTGTAAATCTGTGCTAGTCACTCTAATGCTCCGACCAAGGCAATAAGCTCACCAGATATTTCTCCACCGAGGCTGAGCCTGGGATGCCACCCCTTGGAAGATGACACCATTGCAGCCAGAGCGCAGCCGCTTTCTCTGCACTCGGAGAGTTATTTCTCCCCAGGTTATGAAGTTTGCCCTTGCTTCCAGCAAAGCCCTTGGAGGAACGCAGCCACCCCGCTGCCACATTACCTGGCCCACAGACGGTGGATTTAATGCCCGTTTTCTCCAACACCGGCACCCTGTTGACGGCACCTTCGATGTGTTGCGTGAAAACATCCCAGTCCAGATCAAAGAGGCCAAAAGCAAATTTTTCAGACACCTGAAGGTAGGAGACAGGCATCAGGACACAAAAAAGAGGACAGCTGAGGGTGTAAGAACTTCTCAGCTCTGGCAGCCTCAGAGGCTGTAGAAAATCGAGGCTGTTTTGCAGAATTTGGCTTCTTTGGATTTTCAAGAACAGCTCAGCTAAGCCAAAGGTCTGGGGCAGAGACACCTGGATAAAGGGATAATGTAGCAGAGCAGGTATCACAGGCACCCTAAATTCCCCCAGCCCAGCCTTTTCATCTCATTCCTGCTGCTTCTGCCTCTCCCACCTACACCACAGACATATCCAAGGGGAAGATGCTGTCCTGTGCTTTCCCCACTGGCTGCACGGAGTTTGGTACCCTCAGGAGCCGGGGGCTGAGGTGCTCCCGCCTGTGTGCCCACCCCTCCGAGACGGCTTCCCTGAAAACATGCCTCGCTCCCCCCGAAAACCTCCCAGCACGGCTCACCTCCTCCCAGAAGATGGGGTTTGACTCATATCCACCCACAGAAAGGGCATCGCCTTGGAGACGGAGATACACCGAGGCGTCATGATCGCGAACGTTCGGCATGTTCTGAAAAACAGGGAGGGGGAGAGGGGGCGTGAGAGGGGAACAGGAGCTGTGGAGAGACCCCAACATCATCCCAGTGATGAGTGGGGATGACCTGGGAGTCTGGGGCAGAGGGTCAGCACTTGTGGCAGTGACCCACCAAGAGTGGAAGCTCCGTGGATGTTCCCACAGCCCCAGAACATGGGTGCCCGCTTTGCCCTAAGGAGAGGGCACCCCACTCAGCTCCAGCAAACCTGGCCAAGCCACGGGCAAAAGGGGCAGCAATGCTGGGGGCAGCGTGTCCTTTCACCACCCCTGAGCCCAGGCACCTATGCTGGAAGCTGAACCCTGCACAAATCCTGCCTAATTAGCGGTTGACGAACTCCAGCGTAGCGGGCAGGAGCCGAGCTGGGGGTGCGTTTGCACGGGCAGTGGGGGAAGAGCAGCCTCAGTTTTTTGGCTGCTCTGGGGATGTTGTGGGAAGCGGGAGCAGCTGCTGTGGTTGGTCCCAGCTTGGGAAGCATCGCTCCTCTGCCACCCACCTCCGCAGCAGGATACAAGACCCCAACAGGGCAGGCAGCAGCGCGCAAAGAATGAGGGATTTGTTCTCGTGAATAATGGATAGAGAAACATATAGATAGCAGGGAAGCAGGGGTGTGTAGGGCCTATTGCAATTTGTGTCGACAAATGGGATTAAGAGGATTGAACAGGAGGCAGCGGGGTCTGCAAGCTGCAGCCTCTTCTCTGAGAAGTCTCTTTCTTCACTGTGTGAGGAAGAGACTCAGGCTCGGCACAGTGGAGTTACTGGGATATGGATATTGTCATTGACATCAGCACTTTTTAAAATGAGATACCTCAGACTGAAAAGTCAGGCACAGACTGTGTCAGTGGGAATGGAAACTACATAATGTGTCACCCCCCAAAAGCCCTGGCGTCTGAGTGAAGGAAGTCTCCTTTGACTCCTAAACAATCCTCTGCAGCCAGATGGCAGGAACAGACTTTCTTGGGAGGGTTTAGAAATGCTCAGAGAGCTACACCTCTGCCTGCCAGCGACAGGGGTTTGTTCAGAAAGTGTTGGGCGTCTTTATGAACACTGCTATCAGACACCAGACACATCAGAAATCGTACAATAATTCTACCCAGATGAAAAAAAAAATAAATTAAGAAAGTTATCCTGCTAGTCATAACATTGTTCAGTATTAAATAGGACTCTATTGAAGGTAGTCTGATAGATCTTGTAGGAGGAGAACTGCTGGGTGTGCACTTCCCCAGGTGCAGAGCTTGACCCAGCAGCACTTGCTCATGCTGAAAGGGCAGGAATATGAGGGGGGGTGTTGGGGTGGGTCTGTCTCATCTCACCCTGCCACGTTCAGGGTGGCAGCAGGAGCCAGAGCTGCCCTCCAGAGCAGAGGAGCTGATCTGAGGCTGCAGGGGACTGACCTGAATGCCCTCGATGCGCTCAGTCACCACGTAGGCATGATGCATCCCCACCAGCGGCACATGGACACCAGCCAGTTGGCCCAGGGCTCGTGCCCACACACCTGCAGAGAGAGTAGCCCCGCTCTGAGCACCTCTCTGTCCTCTGGAGACCTGTTGTGGTCTGGGGGTGACAGCCAGATGGGGGGCAACAAGGGCTGATGCAGACCCTCCGGCTCATGGGATGCAAAACCACCCCCCGTCCCGGGGCTGCAGCCCTGGTCCCCCACCTTCCCCACTGCGCCCCGTACCTGCGCAGTTCACCACGCAGGGAGTCTGGATGGTCCCATGGGCCGTCTCCACCGCATACACCCTCTTCACTCCAAAATCATCAGCTCTGACCTGGATGCCAGTGACCGGGCAGTTCTCGATGATCTGGTGGCAGAGAAAGGGCCAGCAGAGTCATGGTGGGGGCAAAAGGGCAACGGGACAACCTGGCTTGGCCCACATTGACCCCCTAAAGCTGAGAAAGGTGAACCCAAGAACCTACCGGGCACTGGCCACCTTCCTTTCCCAACAGCTACTACTGTTACTGCTGATAATAACACATCTCCCTTAACTGCAGGCTTAAACTGATGCTCCCTGTACCCACTGCTGGAGAAGGATGTTTATTATTTATATGCACGTGGGTAAAGACACGCACCAAGGATGGGCTGGCAGTCCCTGCCCCAAGGAATGGTTTGTAACCTGACCCTAAAACCTCTGCTCTCCCAAGGAACCTGCCTCAGGCACCGCCTCGTCTTGTTCCTCAAGGTCTTTTTTTCATCCTGTATTTTCCCTGGATCTCATGGTTCCCGCCAGCCTTGTCGCTGTGACCCAAACATCCATCGAAGCCAAAGGGGACATCACCCTTCTTGGGCAAAAACCTGATGCTGCAGGAGCAGTGGGAAAGGAGATGGGGAGGGCAGAGGAGGAAATCTCCTCCCAGGGTCAAGAGGCATTAATGAGTAATTACTAATTAGGAACTACCGTAGCGCCTCTGGCAGTTGCTGCTCTGGCAAGAGTTGAGCAGGTACCAGCTGGATCCATGGTGCCATCCTTGGGGACGTACAGGGTGCCGTACAGGTCGTCGATGTTCATCAGCGGGTACAGGTCCTTGGTCTGGGCTGGGGTCAGGACGTAGGACTCCACGCCATACACCTTTCCCAGCTGCCAAATGGACAAGAAAACCAAGAGCTCAAGCAGGCAACAAAAGCTTTGCTCAGCCTGGCTGCTGGAGGAGGAGGAGGAGACCCCCAGGACATGTTTAGCTCCATGACGAGGCAACTGGGTTAAGCCCGCATTCCAGCATGGGGTGGGATGGTCTGCACAGATTTCAAGAAACAGGGTGTCATATTCCCAAGCAAGCTGCCTGAGCAGCTGGAAAATGATGTTACCGCTGTCTAAAGGGGCAAAAATCCACAGCTGGCTTTAATTTTGCCTTGATGAGCTTTGAGGTCCTTTCCAACCCGAACTGTTCTATGATTCTACAATTCTATACTTTTGCCTGCTTTGCCAGCATTTTGCCTAATTTCGGCAGAAGCCAGGAGGCTGCCCTGGAAGCATAGCCCAGGCCACTTGCAGCTCTCCAGGGGGGACAGCAGGGAGGGATGGGCCATTCGGACCCTGGGGGCTCTGCAACCCTGGGACCCCCAGCCCTGGGCAGGAGATAAATGCCACCTCCTGTGGCCCACCCAGACACACCGAGGGGCTTCTCCTCACCGACATGAGCCTCTTGTACTCGTCGAGGCGCTGCTTGTTGGAGGCGATGAAGAGCCCCCCGTTCTCCACCCAGCCTGTGTGCAGCCCCGTCTCCTCCGGCAGGTCCCGGCTGACCACGTCCCGCGTGTGGGCCAGCAGCTCCACTTCCACGTGGCTGGGACGGAGGTGCCACAGCAGACCTGGGGTGGGGGGAGGACACAGGACACGGCTCACAGATGGCACAGGGGACTGCGACATCCCTCCCTCATCCGGAGCGGGATACAGGGGGGGCATAGAGGGGACCCCGATGTCCCACGCGTGGCGTCGGGTCACCCCGTCGGGGCTCTTGCCCCATCTCGTGGCGGCGGGGGAGCACTGCAAATCCTCGATTGCCGCTTTCCTTGGGCGTTAAATGAATGAGAGAAAAGGGTTTTCTGGAGCAGACTACCCCAAAAGGGACAAAACC
>VZRU01018398.1:172806-192260 GCA_013398155.1 Pedionomus torquatus | reverse complement strand
AAAAAACCCCATCCTGAAGGGACATCATGTTTGGGTGAAGCTGCCCCTTTTTGCCCCAGGACTTTGGAAGATTAATTTCAATTTCATTTAATTTCAAGTTTGCAAACCGAGGTTGAACTAAGCTTGAGGAAAAGCTTTGCCCAGGTTTTCAGCTCCTGGGATGAAAGGAGATGAGGATGGCGATGGATAAGGTCCAGACACAAACGTGCAATCACTGGAGGGCTCGTCCACCTTCGCCAGCCAGCCAGGCTGGAGAACGGAGTGAGAACCATGGCAGCTTTGAGATCTTTCATCAGGAGTTTGCTCAGAGCCCTCTGCTGCACGAATTACTTTCTGCAATACTTTCTGTGCAGTTCGAGGATCCCAAATTCCCACAATTACATTCCAATACCCTGAAAAAGTTAAATATTCTTCTCAAACACGGCAGTAAGAAAAGCACATCTGCCTTTGCCCATGATTTTCCCTTTCCAGCTTAAAAAAAATGCCAAAAGTTAAAAGCTTAAGCGGGAAGCCATGAACTGACACGGTTTTGCCAGACACCAGTCTGTAATGCATTTAAATCGATGGGGTTCAAAGGCCAGAGCAACAAAGCATATTTGAGAGGGCAGGCTTTTCCCCCTTCTTCTCCCCAGCAAGGGGCTCCTGAGCAGCTGCAGACACCAGAGCTCAAAAACTTCCAGACATTGAGACGTTCTCCTTGCCCAGCAAGGAGAAATGGACTGGAAGATGGTGTGATGCCAATGCTCATTTGGTGAAACACACGGGATAAGTAGGTCGAGCTTGAAGTACATCATGAGATCCCACTGAGCTAGATTGACTTTTGTGTTAATTTTAGCCCCCGTTCTCAAATAGTGACAATCCCATCTCTTCCCTGCCTTGATTTCTGGGAGAGACAGGAGTGTCTTCCTTCCAGCCAAGCCATGGTTAATTCACTTAATTACAGGCTGTGCCCCAGGGCAGCACTGGGGACCCCCTGAGCTGTCTGGATGGGACAGTGGGAACACAGTGTGTCCAGTTCTGGTCTCCCCAGTTCAAGAACAGGCAACTGCTGGAGAGGGTACAGCAGAGGATCAAAAAGATGATTAGGGGTCTGGAGCATCTATCTTACAAGGAAAGGCCGAGGGACTTGGGTCTTTTTAGTCTGGAGAAGAGAAGACTGAGGGGGGATCTGAGCAACACTTAATACTTAAAAGGGTGGGTGTCAAAAGGAAGGGGCCAGTCTTTCTCCAGTGGTGCCCAGTAAAAGGACAAGAGGAAATGGGCCCAAACTTGTACATAAGAAGTTCCATCTAAACATGAAGAGGAACTTCTATACTTTGAGGGTGGCAGAGCCCTGGAACAGGCTGCCCAGGGAGGTGGTGGAGTCTCCATCTCTGGAGATGTTCAAAACCTGCCTGGACAAGTTCCTGTGCAACCTGCTCTAAGAGGACCTGCTGATGATCTCCAGAGGTCCTTTCCAACCCCATATCATTCTGTGATTATTCTGTGACCCCATGGGTCCCGCTTCGATGGCTTTCAAGCTGGGGATGCTGCAGCCTGGGGAAGGCAGCAGGTCTCTCCGGCACTGGTACCTGACCAGAAGGGACTGGAGGAGCTCTGAGAAGAAAAGTTGAGGCCCTGAGGACTGAGAAAAGAAAAGTTGTAGGAAGCGCAGGAGGCTGCAAAGAGGTTAGAGAAAAACAGAAAGAGGCAGAACACGCATTAAAAAGGAAATGAAAAAAAAAAATATTATCATGCACAATGCTTTAAAAGCCAACAGAGAAATACGGGGCAAAGCATGCAGGTCCTGTGCGGGGAGCTCAGAGCTGGGGCAGCCGGTGGCAGGTCTGGCTGCAGCCAGTGTCGGGGCCCAAAAGTCATCCTAGGGTTGTATTTCATGCAAAAGGATATTTAATCAACTTTTAAAATCTATCTGCCTTTGGTATTCTTTTTAAAATATACCATGGAAAAAGGCTTTAAAAACGCATTTTTTCCCCACAAAGTAGCTATTTTTGCACTCAGGCTTTTTGACAAACTGGAACATTTTACACTAATGCACATTTTGCTTTGCATTTGTTTTTTTTTTTTTAAATTTATTTTTTATTTTCCTTTTAGGCACAGACTTACCATTTCTCACATCATCTCCATTACAGGAGTCCCACTGGGATTCAAACCATCGCAAGTCACACTGGAACTGGATCCATTAAAACGCACACACTAAACCCCCCCAGTGGGCAGGTGAGACACGCTTACACCCCGCATACAGAGCTGCACATCTCCATCACCACCCACAGGTGGACGGGCTGCCCCTGCCCTCCTGGCAGGACCAGGGGGTGGGCAAACCACCCCAAAAGTACAGGGGGGAAAAAAAAACAGCAGGAGGGAAACCAGCCTCCCCCCTGCAAAAGCTCAACCAGGGAGCCCCAGCTCAGTTGGACCCCCACTACCTCCTCTGAGACCCTGTCCTCAAAACGCCACCAGCCACGTAGGAGACTTGTTAGCAAACCGAAGGGTTTGTAGGGCTGAAGTCCTACAGCAAAGCTATAAATCCCTTCAACCAGACAGTGCTCCTACACTTTGTGAAAGGCTGAGATTTTCCATCACGAGTTTAACGGTGTGCACTCGCGCAGCTGAGCTGGGTTTTACCTGGAGAGCGGGTGAAGGTCCTGGAGGTAGAGCGCTCCCGAGATTTATAGGGGTATTTCAGCGTCGTGTCCAGCTGCTTGAAGCTCTCCTTCAGCGAGTGGCTCTGGTAGTACTCAACCAGCTCCTGGGAAGGATGGAGAGGCACCCGGCTGTCTCTGCTGTCCTCTGAGTGACTTGCAGGGACAGCGTGCACCCTCAAAGGGCCTACAAAAACCTACCAGCAAACTTTCAAACTTCTTGGCTTCCGTGATGTGAATCCAGTTGTCCTTCTCCACCACTTTGATGTGCTTCACCTCTTCGTTGAACCTGCAAACGGTAGCAGAGGCACTCAAGAAAACGCCCCGTCTTGCCTTCCAAGACCAAGTAACACTAAATTACGAAATGAAGGATTACTCACTTAATACTGATGGCAAAGCGCTCGGCCTCAGCTGGCCGCTCCCGGATCAGGTAGGTGCCACTGACGTGAGACTTCAGCAGGTTGTCCGTCTGTTGCCGCTCCATGTTCCCTGCAAACCTGAGCCCAGAGGGTAACAAATTAATTTAATTAACTAAAAATTGATGCATAGCTTTAAACCGGGGATGTTTTAGACAGAAACATGCCTGGGGTTTTTGAAGGTGTGAAGGTTGAGAAGGCAAGTAGAGAAACAGGTCTCAGGCAAAACTTCACGAGAAGAAAGGAAAGTGTCCTGCGACCAGTGCCCAGCCACTCAGCAGAGAGGGTGAGGGATGCAGAGTGTAACCTCATCCCTTTGAAGTATCTTACACCTAAAAAATCCCACTAATTGGGAATCAGTACCCAGGTAAACAAGGCTTAGGCAAGAACTGGGGAGTGGGATAATTTAGACTTGCAAACCCGGCTGGAGCTGGAGGGAAGGAAGAAGAGGAGAGCCAAGGAGAGCCTCTCCTGCCAAGGCAAGAATTGCTGCCTTCCTCCCAAAATGGTTTTCTGGGCACAGAAAACAGGAGGAGAACCCAGCATTTCTCCTTTTGCCCCGACCCTCTCCATCAGTGAAGAAACCCCCACTGAGGCTGCAAGGACCACACCAGGTTTCAAAACCCAAACGCTGCTGCTGTTGGCAAAGCATTGCTACCCTGATCCACAGTTCCTTACTGGAGTGGATTCCTGACAAAGGAACAATCAAAAGGCAAGGCTGATATATCTCTATGGCCAGAAGAAGACCGTGTCCAGCAGGGCGACTCACCATGGGTACGCGGTGTAGTCTATCTCCCGGGAGGGCGGCCGGCTGTTGGGAGGCTGCAAAGAGAACATCGCTAATTACTGATGATCCCACATCTCTCATCAGGCTGTAGATCAGATGCAAGATGCTCCTCTCCATGGGAGGGTTTTGGTCTGCCAAACCGTTCCCAAATTACTGGCTTGAGCGGCGGAGGGCAGTGTTGTAGCTGAGTATTTCTCTCTCGGCCTCCCAGCTACGTGAGCATGCTGGGTTTTGCTATTTAGCTGAGTGTTTTTTAATTGGGAAGCAGCTGATGGCATTACAAAACAGCTTAAAAAAACCCAAAAATCAATAAAGTGCACTTTTCCTGGCCTGTGACCTGCTCTGGAGTGCCCTGCTCCCGAGTCTGCTCCATAGAGGATCAAGGGGGTCTGAACCCGGTCACACCACCCGAACCTTCAGAACAGGGCTGAGACCAACCTGAACAGACATTTGCAACCATGGAGTGATGGATCCATTTCTTCTGGCTAATTTGGCCACAGTAAAAGGCCTTTTTCAAGGGACATACTGGAAGGACCAAGGTCTCAAGCAAGAAGGCTGAGAAGAACGATGGACACCACTGGAGTGGTACCTCCCATGACAGCCCTAAGCACCCATCCCTGCGCTCCCGTGGCACCTGCAGGTGTTCCCAGATCCATCTCTGGGCACTTACCCTCGCATCAACAGGGCAGGGCTTTACCGAGGAGCTGGGAAAATAACCCGACTTCTTTGTCTGCAGCAGCCGCCCCTGCAAACCAAAGCCATGTGTCAGATGGAGACATCAAGGAGCAATGTTTTGGGGTGTAGGGATGGGGACAGCCCCCACTGCAGCTCCCAGGCTCTGGGAAAGTCCACAAGTAAGAGGGACAAGTGTAGAAATCACTGGTTTAAAACTCCCAGGGAATTTCCCAAAGGAAACTGCTCTCACCTCCCACCACGGCGAGTCGGGGTCCCCCCTCAGCAGCTCAATCACATCCCCAATTTGAAACGTCAGCACCGGCTTCCCAGGGGGAGCTGGATTTCCGTGGTAATTCTGAACCGCCACCATTTTAGGACCTGGAACAGACGCAAACTGGTTCCAGCGCCTCGTCCCAGTTAAGAAAAAGCCAAACAAAAACTCCCCTGCCCAAAGCCTATTGTTCCTTATCCCAGGAACCACAAACCTAGTGGCACCATCCGGCAGGATTTGGGGGCAGAAAGCGTGAAAGCAGAAAGGAACGGCGCCCATGGAGAATGGGTCTTGGGCATGCAGTTACATGGATGGCTGAGTTCCCTGAGCAAAAATAAACCCACGAAGGACCGAGCCAAGCCAAAGCTCTGACTCCCAGCCCTGCACCTGGACCAGAAGCCGGCCACAACAGACCAGCTCTCCCGTTAGGGACCGAGCCCTGCCGGGCTCAGCGGTGACACCCGCGCTTCCGAAAGGGACCAGCGAACTGAATTTCAGCCAGACCCGGGACCCAAACTCACAGCCAAAGTCCAGTTGTCTGACAAACAACTGCACGCAAAATAAGCTTCCCCAACTGCTCTAAACCCACCGTCTTTATCTTCAAAATGCTTCCCCACCTCTGCCTCTCCCTACCCAGCAAGAGCATTCTGTGCTTGCTTTTTTTTTTTTTAAACCACCAATTTGCTTCAGGTTTCTTTTTTGCCAGGCTTTGGCTTTCCTTCCATCAGAAAAAAAAAAAAAATAAAGCACAAAAACCAAATTGTTCCTTCTCCCTCAAGCCGGAGCATGGGCAGGGCAGGCCCAGCACTCTGTCAAGGCTAGTTTTAAGCAAAGGGGGAAAAAAAAAAATAAAAATCAAAGAATATTGCAGTAATCATCATGACTAATGGCCCCATCAGAGAGCAGTGCCCGGAGCTGCACATCCCTGCGTCACGGCGGACATGCGCCAGCAGGACAATGCTCTCCATCATGTTTGGTCTGCTCTGAAGGATGATCTAGCAGAAGGAAACTGGCCAGGCTCTGTCTCCTCTGTTACTGCTGCAACTGTCCAGGAGCTTTATCCACACGGACACAAATGCACCCAAAAAAACCTGACGCGGTGCTGGTGGTTAAGCCCATGGAGGAGCCAGGTCTTCCCACAGGAGAGCAGACCTATTGCTTTGGGGACAGGAGAGACCTCAGAGCCTCATTGCTTGCTGTGAGGGTGGCGCAGGACCCTTCTGCACCTACTCATGTTCCTTGCTGGTGTCAGAAGGAGCTTCCCCCTCCAATGTGGCTCCAGTGTTAGGGACACCTCCAGCCACAATCAAAAACACTGTCTCTACTTTGCCCTCCTCCTGCAACACAGTAATGTCCTTACCAGGTCCAGCACTCAAGGAATCCTGCAAAAAAGAGAGGAAAAAGTCTCCGTGAGGACACAGTGGTCTCACCACCAGGTTAAGAAACCCTCTCCTAGAACTTCCCTGGTGCCTCCTGCCCTGTGGAGCTTCCCCAGTCTGGGGGAACCCAGACTCTTCCACCTCCCAAGGCCTGTGGTGCTGCACAAACTGGGCCAGTTTTAGGCTGGAGAAGAGGCCGTTGGTCTCCAGTCCTGCCCCCTCCCGAGTTGCTGGGACACCCTGGGGCTGGTGCTGGCTCTTGCCATGAGCTGCCCGTACCCAGAGCAGGCAAGGATGGATAAAGGCTCTGCCTGAGGGGGATGCAGGAAAAGGGCCATCAAACAACGTACCTGGTCTGCTGAAGAACCTGCAAGAGAAATGGTGAAACAAGTAGTTAATTTAAAAGGCAACAAACCAAAACCTCATTTTCTGTTTCTCTTGATGTTGTAAATATCCATAAATCAGCATCAGTGCCTGAACTTGATGGAGGAAGCATAAAGCAGAGGCTGGGGTCACCCAAGTCATTGATCTGCACCAGGTAGGCAAGACCTGGAGAGGCACTGGAGCAGAACAAGGACGCACATCTTTACTGCACTTACAGGGTGTTTAAGATCCAGAGATGAGGTCATCAGAAATGTGACTCCTGGCATGGACCCTCCCGCTTTCACTAACCAGCATCTTCTGATGAGGAACTCATCATCTCTCCTAAATGCCCTCCCAGCACGAGGGCCGGGTGCATCCCACACAGAGCTGCCGTGATCCTCTGACATGCATGGGATTCAGCTCGTTTTGGGGGGTTTTGGTTGGCATGTTTGTTTTTTAAACCACCAGCCAGCGTCATTGACAGCCCTGGGAGGTGGGTGGGAGCGTACTTAGATTCTTGTTACGCATTAACAACCGTTAGTGCTTTACAGGGCGAATTCTTCAGATCATTCACATGCATTCACCTCCTTGGCATGAGTTGCTCAGGAAGGGAAATAACTCACCAATCTTGCAGGGAGGAATGATCTCCAAGCACTCCTTGTGAGCACCTGCTCCACATTTGGGGCAAAGATAGCCCTGATAGAAGGTTCCTCTGTGTAAAAAAGAAGTCGGAGAAGTTCTAATTCAGCACCAGCTTTGAGATTTCCTTTCCGTGTTTTAAGGCAGATGCAGAAAAGCTGGATGGATGTTGCTCACCTGAGGAACATCCTGCAGGCTTTGCAGTTGGTCGTCTTCTCAAAGGTGTACATCTGAAAGTTATGGTGATTTGCATTGGCTTTCTCTGGCTTTATGTTGGACCTAAGGGGAAGGACCGGGGGGGTTATCAACCTGTCCCTAATGAGTCACGCTGCTCTCGTGACCGGTCACAGCAGCTGCTGTTTACATTTCAGTCAAAGTTGGGAAACCGCACAACGGATAGGAAATCAAGTGTGAAGCAGACTTGGGGCTCGACCACGCAGAGAGAGGATTTTGCCCATCACCCTTTCCCTGGGACAATGCTCATGGACCTGGCCCTTGCCCGAGTCAATCAACAGCCCAGATCTGGATGGGGCCAAGCCCTGCTCAGGACTATCTCCCCGCAGCACAGCTCTCCTCCCACAACATCTTTCTCCAGCCCAGTGCTCCACACTTGGCTGACACCATGGCAAGCTGTCTCTTCAGAGATGCACCACCCACGCTTTGGTGCAGACACTCAGGGAGTGTCCAAGCTCCCTTCACACAGGGATCCATCCAGCAAGCCCCCCCCGCCCCCACCCCGAGCTTCCCCATCACCAGCTCTGCTCTCGGAGCTGGTCTCCAGTGACCTGCTGGTCCAAGACACTGTTCCCTCATGCCTGGCAACTGGAGGCCAGGGCTGGAGCAGCCACTCATGCTCACATTGCCATTTCGAACTGCTCCATCCACTTCCTCTTCATTTCCTCCGTCTTGCAGAAGAACTGGAAGCCCTGCTTCCCCTGTAGGTGAATTAGGTAGAAGCCGTACGACCACTGCAAGAGAACACGAGAGAGCTGATGGGACCACGGTGCTCCTGCCACCCAAGCAGCAAAACACACCACTGCTTTTTTATTCAGGTATCTTAATAACAGTGCCTGCCCCTGGCCCTTCTGAAGGACTGCTGGACCTTTGCACAAGTAACAGCAGGGAAGGAGGAAGAAGAGCTCAGTGTTGCTCTAACTAATGATGCCTGAATCAGCTTGTCACTGTGCACTAAGGCCAAACAGGATTTTATGGTGGCAGATGAGAGAACCCAGATTTTTCTGCTCCAGTGGATCCTCCCCAGCCATTACTTCTCTCCCTGACAGCAACTGACAGCCCAGGAGGAACATCTGACCTGCCCACTGCACATATGCTCTGCCTGTCTCATTACAACACTGCACAGAAAAAACACGAGAGAAAATTGTGTGCTTTGCTTACCATTTTTCCATGGGACTAGAAAGCATGGGAGAGCAAAGTAGAAATATATTTCATTAACACACAAAGCCAGCAGCATTTCTTCAGCATCCAAGTGGCAAAGTTGGCTCTTCTTACCCAAAGGTCACTTATCCCGACCGTACAATCCCTCTTCCCATTGCGTGTAAGTGGATTAAGCTAATGGGACCCTGCTAAACTGATAGCTGGGCGGTTTTACCTTGTGGCTGCAGACTTAAGCCTCAAATCACTGGCAAAATTATGTTCCTTCAGTGGTAACTCTGCTCCGAGTGGCGACTTTGGCGGGCTGGTTGGCACCGCTGCCTTCCCTGCCTCCTCCACCCCACACCTCACGGGAGCAGGAGCATCCAGAGGGACCTTCCCTCCCTCCCTGCCCTCCTCTCCGCCCCATCCAATGTTCACTCCCTGTCCACAGGCCAGAAGAGAGGGAGCAGCTTCCTCTCTCCTAACTCCCACCATCCCAGCCTCTTCAGGGCTGTTTTGGCAAGGCCGGGGTCAAGGATCAAGCCAAGCCCCACATTAATAAACATTTCCCAATGCTCTGAAAGGCTGCCCTGAAAGCTGAGCATTTTTTTTTTTCCAACTTTTTGCAAGCTCTGTTTCTATTTTAAAAGGCTAATAAGAATGTACTACCCAAGGACTGGCCCAAACAGTGCCAAAACACTCTCCAGCAGAGCTAATCCCTGGTCCACCTACCTTCTTAATGTCCTTGTTGTTCATAGGGTCGTCAGTCATCTTGTGGAAGAGCAGCTCAATAATTTCTTTCAGCTCGTAATTGTATCCTTTCCTTTTGCAGACGATCACCACTTTATCAAACAAAAATAAATACCTGCCCAAAGCAAGCACATAAACAAGCCACCCCGTCAAACATCTCATCAAAGTCCTCATTGAAAGAGAAATATTTGGAAAGCTCTGCAGAGCCTTCCAGCCAGGGCAGCTCGGTGCTCGAACCCCGCTGTAATTTCACGTTGATGGTGGTTCCTGACAGTGCAGCTCTAGGCAACAATTGAATAAATGAGCACAAAGGGAATTGCCAAGCGAAGGCACGTTTAATTTGGGAAAACTCCTGAGCTCCATTGCTCTCTCACCTGTCCTGCTTGGTGTGGTTGACGATGGAGCGGACCTTCAGCTCCCCGTCGATCTTCGGCCTCCCGAACTCCTCCAGCTTCACTTGCTGCAGAAAGCAAAGCAGGGCTGAGACCTGTGGCCAGGGCTGGGAGATGCTTTGGGGAGGTGGAAACCCAAACCTGCCCAAGGGCACGGTGTGCTGGGGACATCCCCCCAGCCCTGCCTCGAGCTGCTGACGCTCCCAGGAACAGCATCGTCCTCACCAAGGGGAGCTGGTGCATGAGCATGGTCCTGGCATCAGGAACGGGACCACAGGAGATTCCCGGAGCTCCAGCACCAGCACCCCAGGGCAGGGCTCAGCAGTTGAAGCATTTTTGCAAATTTTGGGACACATTAAGTCAAACCCTGACAAAATGAGCTAGTTTCCAGGGATTTCCCAGAACCAAGGCTCTTGTAGTGTTGATTGTCAACCTGGACCAAAACTGGAGATTTTGGGAAGGCTGGAAGCCAAGCCATGGGTTTGGGCAGTTTGTCTTTTGGCCCAAAACCCCTTGCAAACGTTGCTCGGTGCAGCACGGCCACCACGGTCCCCTTGCACAGTTCTTGCAGGGGAAAAAAAATATCATGAAGCATCACCGCTGGTCAGGAAAGTAATTATTTGACACAAGCGTGTGTATAGTTAGTTAATAATTATCCCATTGCTGCACCACGTGGGCTGTGTGTGCACGACACCGACCACTCCACCACGTCCCACGCGGTGCCAGGAAAGGGAAGGCAGAGCAGAACGTGCGTGGGATCGACCCGCAGACAGCGGTGACTGCTCTGCTAACACCTCGTCTCCCGTGTCTCAAACCCGCTCTCTGGCTGCTGCAAGGAGGAGAAGGGCTTGCTTTGTGCCCCCATTTACATTCCCGTTTCTCCGGCAGCACGGCAGAGCAGGGTTACCATGACTGTTTCAATCAGAACCCGTGAGGCGCAACGGCCTGTATCCCACCGGAGAATTATTTGCGGGTTCCTCTTGGAAATGAAGGATTTTTCTCTCCATCTGTTCAATAACCATCCATTAAAAGTTCGTTGTTTTCAAATGAAGTCAGGGCTGAAAGCCCCCCCCAAACCCAGGCCCCCTTCCAGGAAGCCCTCAGGGTGGGCATCTCCCTCCACCAGCCCTTTTTGCAGCATCTCAGGTGTCAGCCCCCAAATTGCATTACCCCGGCGTAAAGCGTGACAGCAGAGCAGCTGTGCCCACAGCTGACCAGCCCTCCCCTCCCCTCCCACTCCCCAGCAAATGTGGGAAAAAGCTCGTTAGCTTGAAGCTCTGCCACCGAATATTGAATTAATGGGCTTGTTTGGGGCTAGAGTGAGTAATGGGTTGCACAGGGTCAGCATGGGATAACAAAACCAGGTGTTTTTGACACATCTGGAGTTTGGAGGGTGAGATCCCCACGAAATATCTGCTTGAGATTTTGGGATTAGATGCATGCCACACATGCCCTTCTCCGAATGGGCCTTGCTGAATTCAGTCAACCTCTGTCACCTTAACAGCAAAAGAAAACCCACTTTAAATAGCAGACAGATTACCAATTTAGGGAATTCTTGGGTCCCCCCCTACACTGATACCATAAGAAAAAGTTGGAGAAGCATTTTCAGCGTACCACCACCAAGAGAGGTCACTCTCCATCACAGATACATCGGTTCTGTAATGTAGCAACCGCTTCTGGACCATCAGCAAACAGAGTGCCAATGATGAGGGAGTGCCCGAACACACAGAGATCTCTCTTGGGTGGAACATCAGATTCAGTAGTAATTGCACAGAAAAAGTAAATATGTTAATAATAACCATATTAAAGTTGAGAGCAAGAGGATTTTCCAACTTACCAGATTTTCTATAGAGCTCTGAAATTCACTTATTTTCTTTAACGTCTCTTTGTCCCTCTTTACTTCGTTTATGTACATGGCCAAGTCCTTAAAAGAAAAGTGAATATTGATTTTTTTTACTCTGCAGATGAAACTAGTACCTTTACCAAAACAGAAAACACACGAGCCCGGCTTCCTGAAGCCACACTCCCCTCCATCCTCCAGCTTCAGACCAGGATTCCAGCAGCAGCCCGGGACAAAGCCAACACAAGTGCTTTTTTATGCTTGCAATATTTTCCATTTCCCAGAAGAGGGCAATGCATGAATCCAGTGCAGGGCAGCGAACCTGACCCAGGGCTTTTACCTGGCTAGAGCCCAGGGAGCAGCCAGCCACCCCCTGCCCCAGCAGCATCCTTCCCTCCCAGCTCTCATCACCGTACTTCCCTTCATCCCCCCAGATACAAAAGCTGCGAGCCAGTTGTATCTACTGTCAAAACACCCACATCTCTAAAATAACCTCTTTGGACACCCAGCTGCATCTTAGCTGTGAACAGTATTTGACCTGTTTCTGCCCCAGTTGCTTCCATCTGACCTCCCTGCCTCCTCTGCATCCCACCCGAGCTGGGAGAGCACCGAGATGCCCACGCTCCATCCTTCCTGGGGATACTTGCAAGAGCATCCCCATCTCCAACATCTCCCACCACACAAAGGCTGTCTTGTAAAATAAGGAGACAGTTGTCAGAGCTTGGTCTGCCCTAAAAATTCCTTGCTTACCCAAATTTTGGTCCATGAAAGAGAAACAACCCTATCATTTCCACTAAAACAACTCCTTACACCCTTTGGAAGGTATTTTCTGTGCCTGTTTCCTTCTTATCTGCTCCTTGCCTCCTTGTCCTCAACAATAGCTCTTGTCAACTTGGATTAAATCTCAGCGCAGGATTTTTTAAGACATCCCCTCCGGGTCAGACCTTCCTCAGCTTCCCAACATAAGAAGGGTTAATCACAGATGATAATCACAAATCTACATGACAATACTTATAACATCACAAAATACCCCAGCGGGGCAGTGGCAGGGATGGTTATGAAGAATGACAGGACCAAAACCCTTATGAAGGAGCATCCTCCACCGCACTCGAGCATCGAGCTCAGCTCCCTCCCGCTGAGCGGGCCCATCTCCTGCCTCCTACGCAAAGGGGAGAGACAGTCCCAGGGTCAACCCTGACTTGAAACAGCAGCAACGTGCAAACCTGGGATGGGGGATTTCACTGGGCACCTGCCTTGTCCCCACCATCGCCTGGTTCCGCATACTCCGGTGGAAGGTTGGTACCTGTACCAAATACCTCCGTGAGGGGTTTTTTGGTGCAAATCCTGCCCCTGCCTTGCCCAAACAACTACTTAAGCAAAAGAAAAGGGAGGTGAATCCCTTTGGGAAACGTAGTTCTATTCGACCCCCCCGCCCCTGCATGGTTCACCTCCCAGACGGCAGCATCGTCTACCAACACGGCAGACAGACAGGCTAGGTTTGCGATGAAAAACATTACTTGTAAGTTAAACCTTGGTTTATGGATCAATTAAAAGCAAACTGCATGGCTTCCTACAACCCCTGCCGCGCTCAGCGCGGTCTGAACTCCACCTGCGCTGTCCTGAGAGAGAGATGAAACAGAGAAACCCGGCTGATGGCTATTGGCAGCTTCCTCCGAAAAAAAGTGCTGAGTCTGCAGCGCAGCCGGAGCGTATATACATTTATTTATCAGCAGTGGTATCGCAGGGTAGCGATACGAAGAGGCCATAAGCTGGGTTTAACAACTACCACCAGGTTTAGTGCTCGTCTGAGACCACAGCGATGTGCTGTGCCGCAGTGGGCTGCGAATGCAGCATCCTTCAAACGACTTTAAAGCGACCCACATATCGGCTCTGCGTTCCTGGGCTCGCAGGGACAACGGCTGAAAAGGTCACCCCACTTATGTAAGTGCAGGGAAATCAGCGCCGTTACAAAAGCCACAGCTCGGAGGTAGAAAACAAAGTGACCTGAGAACCCAGGAGAGAGCCCAGGGCTGAATCCTGCAATGCTCTCCAGAGAGAAAACCTGCAGTTAACGACCATCCTCAAGTCAGATTCTGCTGACGATGGTCCCATGGTGGGAGCGTGTGGGGGCGAGGTGCGTATTCGACTCTGAAAACATTTGGATGTTTTGTTGCTGATGTTTTTCCTGAGAGCTTGAGGGGTTCAGCTGAAAGCTGATAAAAACTTTAAACAGAACAAAACTTCGACAGCAGAAGTCTTCAATTTGTGGAAGAAGCATTTTCAAGGCCAGGCTGGATGGGGCTTTGAGCAACCTGGTCTAGTGGGAGGTGTCCCTGCCCAGAGCAGAGGGGTCGGAATTGGATGATCTTGAAGTTCCCTTCCGACCCAAACCCTTCGATGATTCTACACTAGAAGGATTCCCAACCAGCGCCTGGATAACAGCAGGCGGCCAGTGCTCCACTCCAGTTCCTGCACTACTCCCTGACTTGCTGATACAGCTGGAGTTCCTCCAGATCCCTCCCAGCAAAAACAAGAGCCGGATCTGGCACGGCCTCTTTACACACAATAGTAATTAGTGAAAAGTCGTAACTTGTCAACAAACACCAGCTTCCCCAGCTGCAAGAGGGGGAAGTTAAGAGCGATGCCTCACAGATCTGCTGCGGAGCAATGGCATCAGATGGCAATCGATACACACACGCAGGTCCAAAAGGAGGAGACGCCGCTTCCCTTGGGCTGCGGGACGGTTTCTCCATCTGAGGTTGTGTTGTGAAGAAGCAGAGGGGGTTTGTGTTGTACAGAATCACCCCGAGCCCCGTGCAGCCCCAGCGCCGCTCTCGCCCTCCCCTACCTGCATCGCCTCCAGAGCCTCCTTCAGCTGCTGCTTCTCTGGTCGCTCTGATGAATGGCTGAGCAGCTCCTGGCAATAAATAATAATAAAAATAAAGAGTTTGGGTGTGCTGCCAGCACCGGGGAGGCTGTGACCCGTGGGCAACGGCTGCCAGGACGGTGACAAGGGACGCTGGGGTGGGTGGCTGCGGCCACAGACGCAGGATGGGGAACATGCCAAGCGGCTGGTGCTGGAGAGATCTGTTACAAAGAGTTGACGGGAGGAATTTCACACATAATCAGATTATATGCAGGCTTATTTTATATTCATTAACCGCCTCTCGTGGCTAACAAGTGCAGAATTACCCTAGGTCACTGTACTTTAAGGGACAGCACAAATATTATGTCGTGTTAAGTAGCTCTAGTAATTAGTTCATTTGAAGGGAGAAAAACCCAACCCTCGGTCTGCATTTGGCAGTAATTCACTTTCCACTGTAAAAGCCAAAAAGATGCGACAGTGAGGATGGCAGCTGGAGAGAAGTGCCAACGCTGAAACACTTACTTTTAACAGCAGATGATATTTCAAAACTCTCTGCATTGGAACCACCAGCAGATCTTGCAACTTAAATTTCCCATCCTGAACCTTGAGTGTGCACTCCTATCAAAGACAGCAATACACGAGTGGTGAGCAGCTGGGGGAAAGCAATGTGTCCTCCCCCTCAGTCCCCCGAAAAAGCCTCAAATGTCCTGTGACTGCAATGTTTTAGAATCATAGAATGGTTAGAGTTGGAAAGGACCTTGAAGATCATCGTGTTCCAACCCCCCTGCCATGGGCAGGGACACCTCCCACCACACCAGGTTGCTCAAAGCCCTATCAAGCCTGGCCTTAAATGCTTCCAGGGATGGGGCAGCCACAGCTTCCCTGGGCAGCCTGTTCCAGTGCCTCACCACCCTCACAGGAAAGATTTTTTTATTTTTTCTTTTTATTTTTTTTTGCTTCCGTAAGCTCAGTTGGGATGAGAAACAGCTCATGGTCCCGGTGCACACACCCAGTGCCGGGGCCCCACAGCAGAGGTTATCGAGGAATAAAACACCAGGGCTGGACCCTAAAAACGCAGATGTTCTCATGCCACTGAGCTCCTCTGGCTTAATGAGATATGGCTCATTAGGGGAGCACACGGATGCTCTCAGACCTCGGGAAATGTCAAATGAAACGCATTAGCTTAACTCACCTCCTCCACGGCTCGAACTAATGCATTTTATTTGCACGGGGCTGGAAGCGAGCACGCAGATAGTCGTTGTGGCTTCGCTGATAAGCATTAAGTCATTAAGATGAGCTTATGTGATCGCAGGAAGTTTGGCAACTTCACCCAGACCCATTTAGATACGTGACTCTGTCGGCTGAGACCCCCTGTGTGCCTCAACCCCTCCGCCCCGAGGAAGATGAGCGGAGCCGCCACGAGGGAGGGAGAGAAAGGAAAAGCGCGGGAGAACGGGATGCTACAGCCACGGGCTTGATAAAAGATCCAGAGGATGTGTTTTAAAAAAAAAAAAAAAGATTAAACACAGTTTTATCCCTGATTTGGGTTGCTACTTTGCACGGAAAATCAAAGAGCGTTTGCTGCAAACGAGGTAACGAGCAGAGACAGCCCAGCAAATTCAGATTAGCATCAAAACCAAAGCAGGAATTAAAACTGGGTAAAAACAGCAGCTCAAACAATGCATCCCTCCGGGGCTCCTTTGATTTACTTAATATCTGCCTCAGCCCATATTTACACTAAGCCTTTACTCTGGGGAAGGAGGACACGGGAGTAATCCGGGTGTTGGCCCGAGGACCTGGGCTTGTCTCTGGCTGTCCCTGATGCTGCGTGTGACCTTGGAAAGCCACTCGGCTCCTGGCTCGGGAATGCTCGGAGCCTTTGGGTCTCCCTGCATGAATCCCAAGAGGAATTTGCCCACAGCCCCACTCAAATAAAGTCACCGGTCTTGGTTTAACTGAGATAAACTCGGGCAGCACAGACTCACCCCCACATCCCTCCCCTATCCTGGTGACTCAAGACATTCCCAATGTGCCATTCTCGGCTCCAGCAAGTCTTTCCCCAACCCTGGAAAAGGCGAGTGGGCAGCTCTCGGCCCCGACGCCCCCTGCCCACTCACCTCCACCTTCTGTCTGACGTCCTCCCTGTTGGCCAGGAGGTGGTTGAGGGTGTTCTGGGCGTACTCCATGTGGCTGCAGTACTTGCCGTAAATCAGCAGCCTGTAGAGGGGGGAAATCACAAATTTAATCGGAAACACTTGCTGGCAGTTATAACCTGTTATAAAAGATATATATATATACTTATATACAGGGAAAGGACAAGGCAAACAGCTATTCCCCCATATAACTGCTTAGCAAAGTATTAACGCTCTTTTACAGCATGGCTTTTTAACATTTAAATCTTTTGAAGTTTCCAGAGCTGGAGTCCGTGGGGGTGGTTCAGCTCACGATGAGCAGAAGGGGCCGAGTGGCCAGAGGAGCTGGATTTTGGAGGTCAGATGGCTCATTCCTCCACTGCCCAGAGGGACATATTTAACCACTGCGCCCCAAAGGCCCTGCCTTCGGAGCACCACGACAATCAAGGGAAACCCAGCTCCACACTGGAAGGCTTTTCTCAGAGAAGGTTACCAAGTGGCTCTACAAGAGGTATCAGCATCCCAGGTATGATGGCCCAAATATGAAAAAGCAAAGAGCTGGGACCCCACCCCTGCCCACGCTCCCCTCTCCTGGGAGCAGCTCTGACCCAGCAAGCGTCTGTGGATAAACTAAAACACCTGGAGGGTGCAAGTGTTGAACCTCTGCAACCTGACCTGGGCTGTAAGTCGGCTTTTCCTCACGGCTATACCATCACCATAATCCCCTTGATGTCTCAACAGCCACCTTGATGTCTCAGTAGCCGCAGGCTGCTTTTCCAGCTGTGCCATGTCAGCCCCAGGGCTTGCAAAGGGCAGAGCAGGGATGTGTTTTAAGATCAAATGACAATAAAAATCAATTTCCTGAGAGCATTTCCCATTGCAGCTCACTCAGCCCCAGGTATTTGTCTCCCCAAAACCCTTCGTTTCCCAAGTTGCAGCTTCTCACAGCCCAGAAAGCAATTGTCAGCCCCGTATCTGCTGTGTGCCCCTCGCTCTGAGGGTTTCTGGATATTTCACCAACTAAAGAAGGCAAGAAACTCTTCAATTCTTGGGAAGTTCTTAGAATGGACACGGGTGATAATTATTTGCAGTCATCAGAGAATGAGAAGTTTTAAATCCCCTTAAACCCTAAGGACACTTTTTGGAGAGCTCATTGCTCCTCGCAGGATGGGCCACAGGGACCTAGAGATCAAGAGAAGGCATAATTTGGGGAAAGAAGGTTGTCACAGCCTTTGGAAACACAGTGAAGCTCTGTATAGATATCCTCGGCTATCAATTTAAACACCTGACACAAACAGAGCAGCTTTGCCGTGGATTCCCCCTTTTTCCTCCATTTCCCTCATTAATCCTGTGTGACAGGTTTGGGTTCCCCCCTACCCCCCGCCTTCCTTCCCGTTAACTGTATTGCTGCTGATAAGACACGTATTCCATCCCACGCTGCAACTCATCCATTATTCCGGGGCCTCGTCTTTCAATGGAGACGATCTGGGTGCAACCGACCCGGTGTCGCTCCGTAAACGTGGGACTCTCAGACCTCGGCCGGGAATTGAGTAGCGAGATTTATGGGAGCCACGGTCCCCGACGAAGCAGGAGCCAACACAAGATTATTCTTCTGCCTTTTCCCTGTGACAACTTCTGAACGCGCACAATAGTATCTACCTTGCCAGCAGCCGGAGAGCAGCTTCAAAGAGGCTTCAGGAGCATAAATTCAACCAGCTTTCACAGAAAGAGATTTACAAACTGTTCCCTTCCAAAAAAAACCATCTCAGCAAAGCGGAGGAGCAATACATCATTTTGCCGGGACGTCTCCGAGGACACATAGGGAAGCGAGAACTATTTGTCACGGACACATTTGATAGAGTAAGGTCTTATATAGAGAGACCAAGCAGAGACTCTGGAGGTCCATATTGCCTTTTTGGTGGGACAACCCTGTCTCTCCAGGTGGACTCCCTTTTGCCTCCTGCACCCCTAGTTCCTTGCTGCAAAATGTCACATTGTGTTTCCCAACACAGGAAAGGACCCTGCCTATTTAATTAGATGGCTCCAAACTCTTCATCCCCAAGACCATAGCTGTGGGGTCTTCTCCAAGCCAAAACTTCCCATGACTGAGGTCCCCAAGACCCCCACAGGCTGAACACAGCTTTGGAGCTGCCATTGCCATCTCACAACCATCGGTCTGGCCCTTCCACTCACCTCTCTAGACGGCTTTTAGGTCCTTTACAAAGTTGCTTACGAGCTCCCTTAGGAACTGGGCCGGTTCTTCACCAGCTTGCATGAAACCCACCAGCTACAAGTGCCCTGCTGAGCTCCCACCGGCAAATGGATAGAAGCAAACATTGATTTAAAGGCTGTCAGCCCAAAAAGGAGCCTTGTGCCCCTGTCCAGTCGTGGGGATCTTCCTGGGGAGCGATGCCACCTCCACAACTCCTCTTGTGTCCTTTCCCTGCCCCCTGCATGCGTCACTCTGCCCTGGGGATGGCACCGGCAAGCACCGAGCCAAGCCAGGAATTAGGAGATCAAGTGAGTTTTATGAGTATTTCTAAATTATTTGCATTCTTCTTTGGAAACTTTTTTTTTTTTTTTTTACTTTAATCCTTTTCTAGAAAGAGGGGCCGTGAATGATGGAATAGCTGACCTTACGGTGTATTATTAATGTAGATGGTATTTCTGGAGTTATTGACTTCTGAATGGCATTTCTGTGTCTAGACACTGGTTTAATCACAGTGAAATAACACCCTGGCACGATTCCACAATGAATCAGGCCTTTGATTAGTATTAAGGATATTAAAGACTTTTATTAACCTTATCTTTGTGTTCTGGGGTACTCCTGCTTGCAGCTGCCAAAACACAGAATCTACTATGTTTGCAAAAGTGACTTTTACGCGTCTTTGTCATGCAAAAGGTGTGGGACAAGAGCAGTGCCAAACA
>VZRU01018398.1:147827-172764 GCA_013398155.1 Pedionomus torquatus | reverse complement strand
TGCCCTGAAGTACCACGTCTACTCATTTCTTCAATACCTCCAGGGATGGTGACTCCACCACCTCCCTGGGCAGGCCCTTCCAGTGTCTGACCACGCTCTCAGTGAAGTCATTCTTCCCAATATCCAGTCTAAACCTCCCCTGCTTCAACTTCAGACCATTTCCTCTGTCATTATCCCTTGGAAGAAGAGGCCAGAACCCACCTCTCTACAGCCTCCTGTCAGGTAGTTGTAGAGGAGAAGGAGGTCTCCCCTCAGCCTCCTCCTCTCCAAACTAAACATGCCCGGTTCCCTCAGCCTCTTCTCATGTCTTGTTCTCTAGACTCCTCACCAGCTTGGTAGCTCTTCTCTGGACACGCTCCAGAGGGGGTGGGATCCTGCACAGGGATGCTGTGAGCCCAGCAGGATTCAGGTGCAGACATGGACTTGCAGGAACGAGCACCCACGGGAGCTGGTCAGAGATGTCCCAGCCTCTGTCCCTGGGCCACATGGCACGGCTGTGGCTAGATTTGGCAACTTAAATATCAGCACCGAGTGATGTTCTGGCTACCTGAAAGCATCTAACTGCAGAGGATACAAAACTGCTCTGCTGCCACAAGCATTTCTGTTCCAAACTCTGTGATGGGTCCTGCAAATATCACCCCGCCATCTGTTAAAGCTGGAGCTGCCTGAAGTTTCCTTTACCTCTCTTTGAATTCCAGAAACACTTTTGCCAGGCTGCTTCCTCCAGACATCATAGAGACGTCGATGGCTCTCAGGAAACTGAAGTGCACTTTAATTAGGTCCTAAAACGAAGAAACAATCAATACTTTAAACACGTGCAAAGCAAGTGGGCAAACAGAGGCTAAAGAAATGCACATTAGCTGCTTAATCAGGCAGCAATTTTCTTTTTTTTTCCTATTTTTTCCCCTCTTTTGAGCTGTTTTTAAAAGAAGTCGTTATAGTGAGATGCAGCCCTCAATGGCCAGGAGCACAACGGCCTAATTCCAACCAGGAGGTCGGAGGGTGATAAATTACCCGGGATTTCCATGTCTATTAATGTCACTTTTACAGGTCAGGAAGGAGAGGAGATGGGCAGGCTCTGACCCAGATGCCATAGAAGCCAGCATAGAAATAAATCCATCCCTGTGAGCACAAACCAGCTGAAATACCCAGCCCCAGCCCTGGAACATCCTCTGTATAAAACTGTTTTCTTACCTAGAGTTCATATAATCCCCAGCTCTACAATTGAGTGTTAAAGAACATCTCCTAAACCCGCTCAAGCTCCGCAGCACGTGAAGGACTGAACCTCCACAGGTGAGTGCACAAATCTAATGTGAAATCAGAAAGCTTTCTCTTAAGCCGTGCCGAGGGTGGCTGAGCTGCCGTGAAAAGAGCCAGGATTTAAGCTGCGATGCCTACGCCGTTACCTCCAAATTGATAAAAATAGCTTCCATGTCTTGGGGGGTCAGTACCAGCCTCAGAGGGTTCATGTAGTTCTGCAAGAGGTAAATGGAAAATGGATTAAAATATGAGAGAAAAGTGAGCAAGGAGGGTTTGGGTTTTGTTTTTTTTTGTTCGAGGGATGTATTTTCCCAGCTTCACCAGTTGCATTTACCTGGGCAGGGAGAAGCCAGGTTTTAATGAATCTAAGCACTTGCAAAGGCAGATGAACGATAACGTGTTTGTCAAGACCAAGGATATTTGTCAACTTGTGCCAGGGACCTAAGCAGGAGCCAGGAATCCCCAAGCTCCCCGTGGCACTTCCAGGCGTGGGGAGGTGCAGGACCCCCGCCCGTGGGGCGCAGCCCCCTCTCCTGCTAAATCCACAGGAGGGGATTTAAACACGAGCGGTTTCTTCCCCTCACCGCAGTCCTGGGCTGCAGCTGGGAAAAGCTCTGAAGCATCTCTTTTCAGCTCATGGATTATCTCACCGGAATTTTTGCCCTTGAAAAAGCGTCGATGATGTGATTACACTGGAAATGCCTTTCTGAACAAATACATATTAATAGAAATGTCTACATGACTTGTAACTACAAAACCCCCCCTGATGCAGCGCATCAAAGGCGGGACCCTCTACCCGTAACACACTGTCAGAACCTACTAAGCCTTCGCAAGCCTTTTTAAAGGGTATTAAAGTGATAATTTAACTCTTCCTTTAGACTGAACCAGAAGGGCTGTGCCTGTTTCCAAGGAACAAGGGCTATTTACATAAACAACCATGTCCATGGCTACATTTTTATGGAAAAAGGGAATTGCTTGTCCACCGTTATGGTTTCGCTCACAGCTTCTTTGCAGGAACTTTCAGCAGAGAAAGGCAAAGAATGGTAAAAGGGGAGGAAACAAAAGCATTAGGGTGATTAGAAATGGCAGCTTGATTTTCACTATTGTTCTTCATTCCCGCTGCTTCCCTTGGAGCAGAAATGACCTCCAGGCTCCAGCCTCACCCGCGGCTCTGCTGTCTTGCCGAGGTGTTCATTTTTATTTTTATTTAAAAGAAAGGCACCACAATAATTCATCAAAACCAATTAAAACCCATGCATTCAAGCAGCAAAACGCTACTCTTAATCCAATTAGTCGCAACGACAAGTCAGCGCAGCTTCAGCACTTTCGAAAAAGGGGCAGAAGAAAGAAATTATTCCCTGGCAATCAAAGTGATAAGATATCTGCAAATGCTGCTCTTATCAGCAAGACCGGCCCAGCTGAGCGAGAAGCGGGAGCATCTTACCCCAGGCGAGGGGGGACACAGCAGGATGGGTTTCAGTCTATTTCCAATATGCAGCGATCAGGAAAAAAGAAAACAACCAAAAAAAAAAAAGATGTGCTGTTTGGCTCCCTCAGTCCCAGGCTGCGCATTTGTGCTTGTCTTGTCAGCCTGGGTTTTCAGGATCCCCCTTCTCTGCAATTTTACATGTGAACGCATCGATCCTGCCTCATCACATCTGGCAGCGAGGGCTCATACAGCCAGATCAACGCAAGATCAAGTGATGCTGCGGAGGGCGACGGTCTATAAAAGACGGCTCAGGTCTTACCTTCTCTATGTCTTCAAGTGTTTTGTAGTATTTGGCCTCAGTTTCTTGGATTTCTAGCAAACAGCAGTTTCTTTTGTCATCTTCTGTCATTCCCATTTTCTAGAAAAAGTCAAAAAATAACTCCTGGTCAGATACTCTTAAGAGGGTTCCAGCAGGCAACCTGCTCAGGTGGAGCTGAGCTCCAGCTCAGCCTTCAGCGACAGCAAACTCAGAATAAACATCAATTTGGAAAGTCATGGGAATACTGCTATGGGTTTATGTTAAAGGAAACTATTTTTAGCCAAAAAACATTAGGAAGGAACCCTGGCTGTACTATACAACAAGTTTCAACAAGGCAAGCGTTATATTTTGTGCATTTATTCTCACTACATCACCCAAGACTACCAGCTAAAGAATAAATAAGAGACAAATGCTGGTTTTCCCTATTTTATTTTTTTTTGCTTAAGATTAAAATCACAACAAAGCCAAAATGGGTCATAAGTAATACGTTAGACTGATACAAATCCCCTGCCAGGGTTGCCAATACTCATGATTTTAGGTCAAATCTGATAATACATGCATTTCTTTAAAGCCTCAACTCCTGGAGTCGTTTCTCTTCCTTTTACATCTGAAAAGCAGAGCTGGAAACACACATTGGGAGGTGCTGCTCTTGTCAGTGCTGTCTCTGTACTCGGGAAGGGACTCGGTGATGGGGTTTTAATGACCATGCACAGGAACGGACACCCCCTGCACACCCCCTTTAGCTCCCTGCTCACACCTCTCAGCTGGATGGAAACCCATATTTTAATCAACGTGTCTTACCTGCATATATCTAATCTGAAGCATGCAGAAATACAAGAAACCAATTAGCATTACACACTTGCTGTTGCAACAAGTCTTATTAAAAAGCCGTTATTTAGACAGGTATGCAGATGCTTATATTAAAAATAGACTCTTTTGCTCAGGGAAGGGGAGGAAAAGGAGTCAGAGCCGTTGTCTCCATCACTGCTCAATGGCATCCAAGAAAACATAAAGCTTTTTGGAGGTTACAAGGAAAAATCACCAATTTCATTGACCCTGGACTACCTTGGCTGCAGGAACACACATGGTGGGAGCTTTCCCCCATTTTTGCCTTTTGTGCAAGAGATTCCTACCAAAACCTTCCCAAGAGCCAGATCTTGGACCAACTGGCTCCTGCAACTGATGGCAACAAGGTACAAAACACTGGTGGCCAACAAACTATACTGATTTTGGCATTGCCACCACTGTCCAGAAAGAGCTCCAAGCACTTTGGCAGGATCAGAGTGAATATTCTGTGCTCCACTGCTTGATCCAGATGGGTTTTCGGTGTGCAAGGAGCTCCTCAGGCTGTGGATAAGGTGTTAAAGGATGAAATGCTTCAACCACCGCTGTCATGGTGTTGATGGCACTTGCAGCCAGGCTTGGGATGGGTGAGAAACCACCAGGTGGGCATCCCTGCCATACAGCTCAGCTTGTCTGCTGGGTTCCACGGGGTGAAGCCCTGTCTTCCCAGCCTCCCACTACTTCATCCAGCTCAGCCACACTCCTCGCTCCAGGGATTTAATCCATCAGTAAATTTGTCCATCGATCCTGCTTTGTTATGGGGAGGAATGTATAGGACCATTGGCATCCAGGAGGGAGTCATTAATGCTGAACAAAGCCTGGGGGTGACAGGTATCAGAGAACAGGAGAAAATCTGGAAGGTGGAAAGGTCCCTTCCAGCTCTGCATCAGCAGAAGCCAGGGCAGCTAGTCTCCTTGGTGCTGGGGACACAGGTAGTGAGGGTGGCTGTGAGCTCCTCTGGTGTGATACAAGGGCCACCAGCACCTTCCTGGCTTATCCATGAAGTCTGATACTTGCACCAGGGCCCTTGGAGTTAATGCAAGACCCTTCATGAGCTTGTTCCTGCTGCACACCCAGGTTTCCCCATCATTGAAAGGCTTTTTAGAGATGATGAATAGGGTCAGCTGCTTGTCCTTACAGCCACATGGGTCCCCGCTGCCTTAGAAAGCTCCGCTGCAAACATCTACCTGCTCTGAGCCATCCCCGGGAGCAGCAGCCAGATCCCAAACGAGTGCTGGATGCTCCACACAGTTCTGTCAGCGCTCACCCCGGTCTAAAAATACGGGTGGCAGACACGGCACATCTGGCTGATGGAGCACAGAGCCACCGCGCTCCCCCCTCCCCAGAAAGGGCTGAACTGACACACGCTGCCTTGGCTCAGCAGCAAAGTCCTATATTTAGCTTATCTTTTAGAGCTTATTAGCTCTATTAGCCCTTCCTCCTCCCCAAACTCCTTCAGATGACAGGACGGGCTGGGAAACTCCTGGGAAGACCCCCTCCAGGCCACTGCCACCCCAGCTTGGCTGATTTTCACCTCTCCTGAGGCAGCTCAGTTTCAAGGAAGGATGTGAAGTGATTTGCTTCCCCGCAGCATCACCTGTCATTGGCAGATGCTTATTTATTTAATTGAATTCCCTCCCTTCCCCTCCCATCAAGGCACAGCTTTAAAAAAACGCATGGAAGTTGTTACCATGGGCTGCTGAACTTCCACTCTGATGATATCTTCATAGATATCATCGCCTTCATCTTCACAGGGGACGCAGTCATAAATATCCTCCCCCAGATCATGTTCGCTGGAACGAGAAGGAAAGCGATTTAGTGATAATAACGAGGGTACATTGTCACTTGATCAGGCAAAACAACAACTGCTCTCACCCCAAGGAGGGAGGACAACCACGACAAAAAGAAAATCCTCCCTCAACAGCACTGACACGTTCAGTCCGTGTTCCCCGTTTGCATTAGGGGTCTGTTTTTCCCGGATCGGTACCCACCGCACATCTCTTTCCGCTCACTGAAGGCTGGAAAAGGCAAAACGCTGCTCGACACGAGCGGGGATGGCAGCCAAGAAGCTGCTCTGAGCCCCGTGCCAGACGTGCCTGCGATGCTCAGGCCACCACGGTCTGCCAGCTCTGCCCTGCAGAGCTTTTGCTCAGCGCTAATCGGCCCGGCTGAGACAGATCTGCTGGCCAAGCATCCTGGCAGGACCATCTGAGCCACCACACACGACCGGGTCCAGCATCATGCTGGGTCCGGCTCCACCTCCCTCCGAAGACGCCTGCAGCCTCCTGTTCATCTCCTGCCTCTCCTCTTTAGGAGCAGCTCTTGTGCCAGTGACTTTAACCATATGACACTTGGAGAATATATTTTAATGAGTTGCATTTTGATATGTCTAAAACACCGCACTCACTCATGGTCTGCTTTTGCTTTTTCTCATGCAAACGCTTCCTCCCCACCAAAGAAACCCTCCTCCTTCCCCCAGACTGCCATTGGAGCCTGCATCCATTCAAAGCAACAAGCAGATAGCAAATAATCATCTCCTGGTTCCATGCAGTAGGTGGGAGCATCCCAGCTTGGGGGGAAGAGTGATGGGGCTGAGCTGAGCCCCCACGGCTGTGCAGGGACCCGCAGCATCGCCTGGACCAGCCACAAGCAGAGCTCAGCCCAACCAGATCCAGCCCCAGGCCCCTGCTCCCCCCAGCCATCGACACCACGTCCAGGTTTAAAATCTCTGGCTTCAGTTTTTCCTGGTGATATGTCGATTCCCATATAGCACAATCCCTGCCCTGACGGGCAAACGGGGTGATTTTTAATCTAATGTTTTCCAGAGGAGAGGGAGATTCTCCTGATCACCATGGAGCGATCTGGCCAGACGCTGGGCTCGGTGATGCTCAGCCCCGGCGCTGAGCCAAGCCCAATAATAACATTTAAAACAGAGATAAATTAAGCAGCAAAAAAGTCACATTTTTCAGAACTGGCCACATCTCTTAGGAGATGCTCCTGTAAGCACAGGCTATAAAGGCATCACCGAGGCGTAGTGCCCAACTTGTACGTAAAAACAATGGTGTGAGGTACTGAATTGTCATCTGAGCCTTTTCAACCCCCACATCTCCCCCCGCCAGGGGCTCCTAAGTCTTAGAACACTTTTGAAAATTCAACCCATAATAAATACCAATTAACAATAATAATTCTAGCGCTTAGATCTACAGGTGCTGATTGCTAATGGCTCCCACTGAAGTCAACCCCATGGGATCAGGACAGTGTGAAATGCTGGAATATCAAACAGAGTTCGCATATTTTACGAGCTGTCTCTTTCAACAGGGGTATTAATTACATACAAATACATTTAGGTGTAAAACTGTGCTCAAACTGTAATACTTGACATCCCTGCACGCAGCGCGGAGCAGCAGAGCACATCTGTTTGCAAAACTGGGCTTTATTTCTTTTCTAAACGCAGTTATTTCTATTTTTAAAAAAACAGATTTATTTAATAAAAGTTTGGGGATTTTAAATAAATACACTGGCATGATGTATCCGTCCCATTCTTCCAGAGTGATGCATTGCAGCTGCTGTAATAATGCCCACTAATAGCTGGTGATCCATCTTCCCCTTCCCATGCGTCGCTGTCGCCGTTATTATCTGCACCAATATTTATATTCTCAGCTCCTCTCCTTATCCAGAGTGAGTAACTCCCAGTTCCCGATTAATCTTCCCTTCCTGCACGCACCTCTCAGACTGCGGGCTGTCTCTCCATACATCATTTCCCCGGCTCGAGAGTCGTTAGGAAACGTATGGTTGGGTTAATGTCACAGGTGTAGAGCCTGGCTGGGTGTGACAGAACCACGGTGACTGCTGTGGTGATGCTGCTGCTGGAGCTGAGCCTGCTCTGGGTGATCAGCACCATGATCGTCACCAGCACCGAGACCTCAGCAACTGGTTTGGGCTACATGCAGGAGAAAACAGCATCTTGAGGTGTCCCTGGGAAGTCCTGCGTCCCAAGCATCATCTAGACAAGCACAACCAGGCACCACGTCCAAGCCTCAGACTCAGCATCGCCTGTCCCCAACCTGAGCCTGGACAAGCCCTCCTTTTCTCACCCATCGAGGAGCCACAAGCTCTGGACCATGGCTGAGCACACACCACGACATCACTGCGACATTTAGATTGGATATTAGGACAAATTTCTACACTGAAAGGGTTATGAAACACTGGAACACGCTGCCCAGGGAAGTGGTGGAATCACCATCCCTGGAGGTATTTAAAAGTCAGGCAGACGTGGTGTGGTGGGACATGGTTTAGTGGTGGTTTTGGCAGCGCTAGGTTGATGGTTGGGCTCGATGATCTCAAAGGTCCCTTCCAACCCAGACAAGTCTATGATTCTGTGATCACTGTGAGAAACCCAGGCACAGCAGCATGTGATGCTGCAGGGGTTTTGCTGCCTGGACAAGGAAGGGTGTCCCATGGACCTGAACCAGCCTGGTCCTACTCAGAGCTCCTCTGGGCCACCAGGAAAGGGGCAGAAACACCTAGTGAAGGACAACACAGCAAATTTGTCCACAGAGCTGCCAAGAGCCATCTGACACAAATACTGCAACCATCATGTGGGACCACATCTTCCCCTTGATGTTCTCCTTGCTCTAATCAACATGCCAAGTCATTTGTTCCGGCTCATCAACACCAGTGCAAGCTCTTCCCATCTCCAATTTCTGGCCTCAGGCAAAAACCAGGGACAATCTCCTTGTCTGGGGGTCATCTAGAAAGACACCTCCATTTCAGAGCTTGGGGAAGAGGCATTAGAGATGCTCATACCCAACAGCCATGGTGGTATTAAAACAACGACATCTACATCCAGCAGATCCTTATTTATTAAAACCCATTCCTAGAACATCTCTGAGAAACACCAGAGGCTGCCAGTTTTATGGAGAGCAGTAAAACGTTCAGCTTAGGCTCTCCTGGAGCAGCCCAGCTCTGCCGATGTGCGTAGGGCTGTTGATGCCGCTGCTTTGCACGGATTGATTTTCATGGGGCTCCACGTTTTTGGCTGTCAGAGTTGAAAATATGCACCCTCCCCGGCGTTAAAACAGAGAACAGGCAGTGGGATGATTTTAGCCAGTGGCAACCTAAGAACACACTGAATTTTAAATGCCATAAAGGGAGGGAAAGAGGGACAGGCGTTTTTCCACGTTTAGCACAGTCCCCTACTGTGGGAGGCAATAAATTCAGCATCCCAAGCATGTCACGTATAGGCTGAACAACTTGAGCAAGGAAGGCCAGATCCGCACCTCGTTCTTCACAAAGAAAAGCAATTTACTCCTTCAATAAAGGCAGCAGGGTCTGCGAGTTACCCGTGGGTATCAGAGCTTGTGATCCACTGCCTGGATTAGAAGATTCATTGACAGCTCTGGGTTTCGAAAAGGGATTTTATCCACCCTTCAGACTTAACGCCAGCATTTGCAATTACTGTTATTAGGATGGATGTAACCAGCTTTGGGCTGGCAGCATCTCGCCTAGCCAGGAAAGCTCATTCAACACAAAAAGAATAAAGCTTTTCATATCTAAGGCAATTTTGGGCAAAAACAGTGCTTTTGGCTGAGCTCTTCCTCCCTGGCAATGCCTGCTCTGTACAAACACCCTCCCAAGCAGGCAGCAGCCATGCCAAGGAGCAGCTCCCTGAACAGAAGGTCCAAGGCCAGGATGCTGCCTTGGGGTAAGGGACAAACAGGGGCACAGAAGGAGTGAGCTGGGGAAGGGGGGAGGGTGTCCCACAGGGGACCCACTGGCACCTCCAGCATGCAGGAATTGCCTAAGTGCAGCCAAATTTTAAAGAAAACTTCCCCAGTAGGATGCCAGAGTTAGTTTGAGGAAGAACCAGCCTGTCCTGGGTGAAGGCACTGGTTCCACGGTTCCCACCACTGGGAACCAGCCCCCCAGAGCTCAGCACCTGCCCAAATCAAGGGGCACAGTCTGATGAGCTCCAGACAGGGCTGCCCACACCAGGGAATGGGCACAGACAGCCTATGACCCCCCCAATAAATAACCTGCAACAGGCCTGGTATCCTAGAGAAAACACCACACACCACGTTTGCAATGACACTGTGGATGAGAGGGTAGGTGTGGAAGCTCTGAGGGTCTCAAGGGCCACTGAAGGGCACCTTCACCCATAAAAGCTGCTTTGGGGCTCTGAGAAGGTGATGAGTTTGCACCAGTCTCAACAACTCCCACCACGCCAAAACTCTGTCCAAACCACGGCGCTGCTTTTGCTCCACCGATGAAAGAGCCAGAACCACCAGGAAGAGCAAAACAAAGAGGAGGAGGAGAGAGAACAAGCTAAAATAGGACAACCAAAAGCCAAATGCAAATTCCCAGCCTTGTGGCCAAGGTTAAGAGCCAGAAGACCTCAGAGCTACCACTAGCTCCAGGCTGGAAGTGCATTTCCAGGGTCCCTGAGGCAGCTGCCCAGCAGCTGCCAGGCTCCAGTTCGCCCCAGTAATCCTCCACTTTCTCATTCTTACTCTGTACTTACAGCTATAAATAGACAGTTCATCCAACCAACCCCCTCATTCACAGTCTCCGTCAGAGGAGGACAAGCAGAGTCCTGTATTTGCAGCACATCTGGCAGGCTTAGGTTTCAGGGTGAAGGAGTGCAAGATGTGAAGCCGTTGGACTCGAGATCTTGCAGGGTTTTAATTAGCCAGATTGTACTTGGATGGAGACACGCGTCTGGAAATAGCGAGAGAAGCCTTTTGCCATCTCTTCTGCTCAGGTCTTACATTCCCCATTCAAAATGGAACGTTATAATCCCAAGAATGAGCCTCACACAGTTATAGCAACTCACATGATCTCAGGGATGGCACAAGCAGGACATATAAAAATCTTTAGCTGTGACAAAGAAGAAAAGACACATTTACAAGGGTCTTCTACCACGGAGCCATTTATTTAACTGGCTGGCATGTGTGGTTTTTGCAACACAGCAAAAATAATGAGAAAAGTGGCAGCTAACTTATCATCTCACCTTGGCTCCTCTATTCATTACTTTTTCTAATGCACTCAAGAAATTCTGCTGATCGCATCACTATTTTGGAAGACACGAGGAGGCAACGCTGATGACAGCAGTGAAGGAAGCAGGAGAAACTTCAGCAAGAAGCTCTTGGCAGGAGACAGGCTGTTGGCAGAGTCTGCTCCTGAACAAGTGGCATCACTTGAGAAAATGAGGCCAGGCAGGACATCTCCTTCAACTCCCCTTCTATATGACAAAAGGTTTGGAAATACACCACTGTCTCTGATACTTTTGTTAGGGCACAGGGAAATAAATCAGGCAGCAGAGGACAAGCATCTCAGTTCGATCAGGCACCACTTGCAAACTGGCCAGCCCTCGCCATCTGCCCGGCCTCTCTGCAAGCTGCCATCTGGCCGATGGCAAAGCAAACCCAGGGGCCAGCGGGGTGAGGACAGGGAATTTGAGAACTTTCTAGCTCCCTTGATACCCTTTTTAGTTTCCCCTCCCCTTTCCACAACCAATTCTTCTTTTGCTTTTTTTTTGGGGGGGTGTTTTTGTTTTTTTTTAATAAATAGCTGCTTCCAGCCAATTCTCCAGCCAATGATCTGCTGCCCCCGTGCTGGGGAGCTGCCTGCAGCCCTGCATAATCCCTGCGGTACCCCAAAGGTGAAAGCACAATGGGTTCACCAAGGCATGAACATCCTTTATAGAGGCCAGCACCCCACGGCCGCCCCGCACTGGCAGGCAGGCAGCTTGTTTCTGCAGCAAACGGCCCTCGTGGTGCTGCTGTTGATCCGCTCCCAGCCCCGGCGCTGGCTTTTGTCCCCAACTTCCACGGCTCCTCCGTACCGGGAAGGACCTCGCTGCCAACCGAGGTGACCGTCCTTGCTCTTCAGAGCATTGCAGGGACAAAGCCTGGTTCCTTCTGCTTCCCAAATCTGCACCTCTGTCACAAATATGTTCATATTTTGAATGCTTTCATAGAATCATAGAATGGTTAGAGTTGGAAGGGACCTTAAAGATCGAGTTCCAACCTCCCTGCCCTGGGCAGGGACACCTCCCACCAGACCAGGTTGCTCCAAGCCCCATCCAGCCTGGCCTTGAACCCCTCCAGGGATGGGGCAGCCACAGCTTCTGCTTTGCCTAACAGAAATTCACCCTAAATATTAGTCATAATCCAGGGGACACCAAACTACTTTGTTAAGGTTGAAATGAAGCACTTTGATGTTCTCCAAAAGGAGCCACTTCTACCAACACCCAAAATGTCTTGTTAGAAACAGCTCAATATTTACCCTGAGCTTTTTATCACAGCACCACAACACCCACAGGGAGACCTGTCTCTCCCAGGGGTGACATGGTGGAACTGAGCCCACTGGGGTTGTCCCTCCTCTTCGGCACCCTGGCCCTTTGAGGCCAGCGAGGATCAGAGGCTGGGTTCTTCCAACAGCATGTTTCACCATGGTTTTACAGACAGGAATATGCATCCTTCCAAAACGATCCAACGGGCAAAAATAACCACTCTGATAGCTGCAGCGGTGTAGCACGTTAATGTGGAATAAACACCCAGAGGTGGAAGGGTCTCTCTGGTCGTGCTGTTCCATAGTGTTTCCTTCCACGCTTTGGGTCACTCCACCGTTTTGCTGTGAAAACCACTTCTTCCCCTCCGACAAAGCATTTCGGATGCGCTCCGACCTTCCCAAGGCTGCTGGATCGTCAGCAATATTAAATGCAAAGATGCTGGATGGACTGAATCATTCCCAGCTCATGAATGACCCCCTTGTTCGGCTGTTTGGAGATCGGCAGCAGCTAAGAAAGAGCTTTCTCATACGGCCCCGCCGCCTGCCAACACCCAGCATCGGTGCCCAGTATGCACCATTGTGAGCGGCGAATTTCCAATGAAAGTTTCCTTGTCCAGCAGGGAGAGACGCTCCTTGTCCAAAGGAGAAAGGGGGGTTACTGCTGATGGGTCACCAGGCAGCAGGGAGGGCAACACTCGTGCTCTGTGGGGCATTCCTGGTGGGTTTTCCAGTGATGGGTGAATTATGTCTCCGTTTTGGAGGTTGTGTTTCCAGGCACAGCCTGGCTGCGGCGGGATGGAGGCATTTGTGCAATATCCCCATGCTGATTTATAGACACCTTTGCCCAGTGGTACCAAGTAAAGATGGAAAGGAGAGGATTTTGCAAAGAATGGGAAAAAAGGAGAAGTTAAACGTGGGAGACAATCTGGGACAGAACAGGGTGATTAGTAAGAAATAAACCTCTAAGTCATCTGAGTACCAGATTTGGGCATCTCATGGAGGGACCAACTTGCAGCCATGAGCAAAGGTCCGAGGAACAATTTGGGAAGGTTCTACCTGGACACCCTCTGGGAGCAGCACAGTTAAAGCTGGGAACCTGTCTCCAGTGCCATATAACCCACCCTGAGCACATCAAAACCCCAAACCCCCCAAGGTCTAGGAGAGAAAGGCCAGGCTGGATGGGGCTTTGAGCAACCTGGCCTGTTGGGAGGTGTCCCTGCCCAGGGCAGGGGGTTGGAACTCAATGATCTTTAAGGTTCCTTCCAGCTCTAACCATTCTATGATCCCCACCAGCGCTTATGTGTGATTTCACAGACAGACCTTTCTCCAATTAAAACTACACCTACGTGTGAGAATCAGGAATTTTAAAATTTTAAAAATTTTAAAAAAATATTTAATACTTAAAGGGATTTTGAGAACTTTAGGAGAGTGAGGGGAAAAACTGTTGTTCCTGAAAGGATCCCCTTATAAGTTAAAATTTTATTAAAGTGTAGCTGCTGGGAGAAAGCCACGAGAGGGGGATTCCAGGGTACTCTGTTCCCTTGACTAGTAATTTATGATTTACTTTTGTAATAACTGAAGCCATAAGGAACTCATTGGATTAAGGAGTCTTACTATTTATGTTGTGGAACAATAATATTTAACTGTATAAAGCCACATACCCGCTCATACGGACTCTCCCTCCATATGAAACAGACTGCACTTCATAAGCAAAACCCTGGCCGATGGGAACGCTGCCATCGAATTCCGATAGCGCCTGCCTTTCACTGCCTACGTCGTAGCTCAAGGTTGCTTTTAAAAGCCTGTTATATCATCATCACCACGGGCAGCAAAACACAGACACCAGAGACCCAGATAAATAGAGACTCAGGAACCCCAGCAGCATCACCCCGCATCCCACCGGTGAGGGACTGACTCAGAATCACTCGTGGGGGACACGGACCCACATGCCAGCACCCTTGAGGTCACAAAACACCACTGGGCAGGGAGGGGAGTGTTCCAGTGCTGGGTTAGCAATGGGTATCCCCATCCCAGCAAGAAGCTTGGCTTTACTCAGCTGGGAGGAGGAATTACATCCCGGGGTTTTGCAGCTAAGGATGGGATGGAGCAGGCGGGGGGGCTCCTGGAGGGCTTGGCCCCCCTCACCTCCACTGAGCCACTTGTAAACTCAACCTGATTAAAAGTGATATCTCTCAGGGCTCTATGTGGGAAAAGATGGACTATTGTAAGAGCACAAAAACCTCCTGGCATGATGATCAAAGCAGCCTGCCCTGCTTCCCGAGCCCCGCTGTCAAATTTTATCCCATTTCTGCAACTTTCCCCTTTCCGTGTCCCCTCCCCATGAGATGGCAAAGCCACTTACTCCGCCAGTTCCTCCAAGCTCCGATACACATCGTCATCGTTTTCCGTGGTCTCCTCCGATGGGAAGGGCCTGGGGGAGGAGAGGAATGACAGCGTTATTGGTGCGTCTCACCCCTCGCAGCAGATCCCCTGGAGCCCCAGCTGAACTCAGCCCAGCCCCGAGCATCCCATTGAGCCGAAAGGAGTGTTGCGGAACAAAATATTCCCTGCAAATACATTTTTTCCCATTGAGGCATTAGCTCCCAGCAGGACATCATCTCCGCTGCTTCTCGCAGGCACAGCAAGACAAGAAACCAGGTGGTGAGGCTGGTTCACTGCTGGGCATCACCTGAGTGCTGAAGTGAGGAGCTGCATAGTCTAACAGCATCTTGGAGACCCCAGGTCTGAACCACCACACCCTCACATACTGGTCCTTGCACAAACAACTCAGTAGAAATCTAATTCAAGCCCGGTGTCAGACTCATTAGGACAGAGAAATTCTCCTCCACCCGTGATGAAGCTTTTCTACCCGTGAGCTCCTGCACTGCTCGGCCGGAGCACAGCAGGGGAACATCGAGCTGCTTCCCATCAGCATCTCCCACTGCTGCAATCAGCCCAGCCCACCTTGCAGACCCTGGGCTTCCTCATCTTAACAATTCTGTGATAGCCAAAAAAAGTTAAAACCCTGGGAGCGAGGGGAAGGACACCAAAAGGGCAAAAGGAAGGAGGGGGAAAAGCAGGTTGAAAGACAAAGGGAGGGAGGGAGGGGAATACAAGAATTCCTTGGCTCATTCTGAAGTAATAACTAATGTAGGAAGGAGATGAAAAATACTGCCTTAATTAAAACCAAAGTATTATTGCTGGCACGGGGCCACAGCGGGGTACAGCTCTGCTGGGACTGGATGCACCTCGGGACTCCGGCTGCCCTGGCTGGGCTCCCTGTGGTCACACAAGCCTTGTCCCCTCCAGAACACCGGGAACAGGGGCTGCACCCGGGTAGCGTGCTCCAACCCCCGTGGGCATCACAGCCAAGGCAGCCGGGGGGTCCTCGGGCTCAGGGCTGCCGGGGGTGGGATGCCCATGCTGCCGGGTGTGTGTCCTGCTTTGAGGATACACATCAACTTCTAACTGCTCTCAAGAGTGATTTCCTCCTCTCCCCTCCCACCCTCCCTGTTCCACGATAGATTGCTTCTCCAGAAAGATTTACTACATGGCCTGGCTAGCCCCTGAATTTGCTATTTTTGGAGCCTGTCTCTAGCATTAATTTGCCTTCCCTCCCCTGCTCTATTTCACCCTTCCTTTGGTGAGCGGCTTCAGATGCGGCGCTGTCAAATCGCGCTCCAATCTGCAGCGAGTTCAATTAAACCCAGGACCAGGTGGTGATCCCANGACGCTGGGGTGTCTGACCATGCCCACGTGCGAATTAGTGACAAATACAAAAGCCATGTGAAAAGCAGACAAAAAAATAAGCCGGCAGCTCCTGGTGTAAGTGGCTGAGCCCATCATGGGAACCGGTCTTGGACTTCAGCCTTGATGGAGGACAGGGAATGGCAACTGCTGCCATAGGGATGCACCACGACTGAGAAAATCAGAGGTGACCTTTGTTTAAACACCACTTGTTAAAATAATAGTTAAAAAAAAACAAACAAAACACCACAAGGCACGATTCCCTTTCTTTTAGACGCATGTTCTTCTCTTAACCTCTAACTATTTCCTCCTCCAGTGCTCACCATGCCAGAAAGAAAGAAGTAAAAGAGCCGTAAAGACTATTAAAATCACAGGCGCACATTTCCAACCATAAATCTGGGCTTGAGGTATAATCAGTTCCTGTGATAAACCTGCCCCCCCCCATGTAAGACAAGGGGACGGCAAAGAGAGAAAAAAATTTTCTAATGAGTGTTTCACAGCGTTGGCAGCTCCGTCAGCCGTCCCTGCTTCACCTTGACCATCGGTAAAGCACCGGAGTGAAAGTCAGGGCAGGGGAGGAATTAATAACCTGTATCTCCACCATAGCAGCTAATGGCTAAATAAGGATGCTCCCCAACACAATTAGGAGGAAAGTCACACCGAGGAGAGCACTACTAAATGGACCAGCTAAAAACTGGAGCTGAAGGATGGATTTTTGGAGAAAGCCTTGGGTTTGCCCGTTGTTTGTGCCTCTCTCCCTGGCTCATGTCACTGTGTCCCCATGTCACCACTGTGGGAGGAGAGCTGCCATCTCCCCAGAGCTACTGTCCCCTTCTCCAAATCTGGGTACCAGTCCCCAGATGCAGGACAAGCCACCCGGGGCTGGGATCACGCAGCTTTGGGCAGCTCTCACCCAAAAGGTCCTTACTCCTCCCCAAAAGCCCGCTGTGCAACAACACAATTTAATNCCAGCTGAACTCAGCCCAGCCCCGAGCATCCCATTGAGCCGAAAGGAGTGTTGCGGAACAAAATATTCCCTGCAAATACATTTTTTCCCATTGAGGCATTAGCTCCCAGCAGGACATCATCTCCGCTGCTTCTCGCAGGCACAGCAAGACAAGAAACCAGGTGGTGAGGCTGGTTCACTGCTGGGCATCACCTGAGTGCTGAAGTGAGGAGCTGCATAGTCTAACAGCATCTTGGAGACCCCAGGTCTGAACCACCACACCCTCACATACTGGTCCTTGCACAAACAACTCAGTAGAAATCTAATTCAAGCCCGGTGTCAGACTCATTAGGACAGAGAAATTCTCCTCCACCCGTGATGAAGCTTTTCTACCCGTGAGCTCCTGCACTGCTCGGCCGGAGCACAGCAGGGGAACATCGAGCTGCTTCCCATCAGCATCTCCCACTGCTGCAATCAGCCCAGCCCACCTTGCAGACCCTGGGCTTCCTCATCTTAACAATTCTGTGATAGCCAAAAAAAGTTAAAACCCTGGGAGCGAGGGGAAGGACACCAAAAGGGCAAAAGGAAGGAGGGGGAAAAGCAGGTTGAAAGACAAAGGGAGGGAGGGAGGGGAATACAAGAATTCCTTGGCTCATTCTGAAGTAATAACTAATGTAGGAAGGAGATGAAAAATACTGCCTTAATTAAAACCAAAGTATTATTGCTGGCACGGGGCCACAGCGGGGTACAGCTCTGCTGGGACTGGATGCACCTCGGGACTCCGGCTGCCCTGGCTGGGCTCCCTGTGGTCACACAAGCCTTGTCCCCTCCAGAACACCGGGAACAGGGGCTGCACCCGGGTAGCGTGCTCCAAACCCCGCGGGCATCACAGCCAAGGCAGCCGGGGGGTCCTCGGGCTCAGGGCTNCTGCCGAGCCTCCGCTTGAGATGTCATCCCACAGGAACCCAGCAGCACCCGACGCTGGGGTGTCTGACCATGCCCACGTGCGAATTAGTGACAAATACAAAAGCCATGTGAAAAGCAGACAAAAAAATAAGCCGGCAGCTCCTGGTGTAAGTGGCTGAGCCCATCATGGGAGTCTTGGACTTCAGCCTTGATGAAGGACAGGGAATGGCAACTGCTGCCATAGGGATGCACCACGACTGAGAAAATCAGAGGTGACCTTTGTTTAAACACCACTTGTTAAAATAATAGTTAAAAAAAAACAAACAAAACACCACAAGGCACGATTCCCTTTCTTTTAGACGCATGTTCTTCTCTTAACCTCTAACTATTTCCTCCTCCAGTGCTCACCATGCCAGAAAGAAAGAAGTAAAAGAGCCGTAAAGACTATTAAAATCACAGGCGCACATTTCCAACCATAAATCTGGGCTTGAGGTATAATCAGTTCCTGTGATAAACCTGCCCCCCCCCATGTAAGACAAGGGGACGGCAAAGAGAGAAAAAAATTTTCTAATGAGTGTTTCACAGCGTTGGCAGCTCCGTCAGCCGTCCCTGCTTCACCTTGACCATCGGTAAAGCACCGGAGTGAAAGTCAGGGCAGGGGAGGAATTAATAACCTGTATCTCCACCATAGCAGCTAATGGCTAAATAAGGATGCTCCCCAACACAATTAGGAGGAAAGTCACACCGAGGAGAGCACTACTAAATGGACCAGCTAAAAACTGGAGCTGAAGGATGGATTTTTGGAGAAAGCCTTGGGTTTGCCCGTTGTTTGTGCCTCTCTCCCTGGCTCATGTCACTGTGTCCCCATGTCACCACTGTGGGAGGAGAGCTGCCATCTCCCCAGAGCTACTGTCCCCTTCTCCAAATCTGGGTACCAGTCCCCAGATGCAGGACAAGCCACCCGGGGCTGGGATCACGCAGCTTTGGGCAGCTCTCACCCAAAAGGTCCTTACTCCTCCCCAAAAGCCCGCTGTGCAACAACACAATTTAATTTAGCCCTAATTATGGCCGTTATTTAAAATCTCTCCCTACTTTTGGCTTAAGTTGCCTTATATATCCACTCACATTATTTCTCTTTGATGACCATGAGAAAAATTAATCCTCCAGCAATGAGCTGATGAGGCTGAACCTCCAGCAGCCAGCTATAGACAAACGTGTTAAACACTTTTCTACCTCGACTCACTCTGGGGTTCAGGGTGGTGCTGGCAGGAAGCGTGGGACGAGATGCCCACTCACCCTGACCCATCAATTACTCCCCGTGTAGCTGGTTTTGCCGCTTCCCATCAGATCACCTTCACGGCTCCCCTGTGGGCTAAGCCCATCCCAGCACAACGTTTTCCACTTCAACTGGCTGCAGAAACAGATTTGATGTGGTGGGGAGAGGCCGGGGGAGAAGAGCCCTGCTCTCGCTCCTGCCCCACCAGATCCACGGCAAGGTAACTCTAAGAAAAGGCAACTGGGTGAATTTAACCCAGTGTCTTTCCTGCACGGCCTGATCCAGCACAAGACTTGCATTTAGACACCTTCATGCAGGTTAACAACTTGGTCCCAATCACACGGGGAGAAGCATCTCTGCCTGGTTGGGTGATGGGGCTGCACATTCTCCAGCCATGAGCTCCCCAAGAGCAACTGCGTTGTTTGGGACCAGTTTGTGTATCATTGTTTCTTCCTAAAAAAGCAGCAACATTGGAAGTCAAGGAGTCTAAAAGCTACCAGTTCCCTGGGCAATTTCTTACAGATCTCCAAGTGCATTGCAACTTCATACTCAGTATTAAGCGCTAAAGCTGGGAATACCCAACAGTAATAAGTATTCGGAGTCCACTGAAACCCAACAGAGATCCGAGTTCATCAAAATTCATTTGAAAATGTCTCTTATTTAATATCATTAGTTAAGCACCAGACGTTCTTTTTGACTCCACCGTCATGAAAAGCCACCTGCTGAGCCATTTATCCTCCCAGCCCGCGCCTGGGCTGCAGCAAGCCCCGTCCCACTCCGATGAAGAGCAAAAGCCCCAGCAACATCAAACACGGCTGGAACAGGCTCTCAGAGATAATAAACCTCCCAGAGCAGACTTCTTCACAGACAAACCCCACAGCATTCACCGGCATCGCTTCCAGAGATCAAAGAAGAGAAGGGATGTTGGATCAATCTGATGTGTTTGTTTTAGAGCCTTAAAGAGAAGGAAAGACCAAGCAATTTGTTACGGAGTTTAGAGGGAGCTTCCCCTCTTGAGGACAAGACTTAGAGCAGATGATCATTCCCAACACATGAGGCAAAGCACCCCCTTGATCTTACAAAACATTTAGGCTACTTTTCTGGAGAGCTCGCACCCGCTTGGCACCCTGCAAACACAATGTGCTCTCGCAAGAGAAGGCAGGAGCAGCCCAATTAATATTATAATTATAATATTAATAACGGGCAATTAATATTTCACCAGGCACCTAATACAGACCCCCTCCCTTGGGTCACCCTGTGGGTCCACCCCATGCCGAATCCTCATCCATCACCTCCATGGGCAGGGATCCTCTCTGCGGGGAGAAGGCACAGCCCGATGCACCGCCTGGCTGCTCTCTCCTCTGAATTATTTAATGGGAAGAGCCAGGTAGGCTGCAATTCTAACAGCATTAAGCAGAAAGGTTTATTTATTTATGAAGATATTCCAGCATCTGGGTGTCTTGTCCTAGCGACTGAAGCCGGCTCTGGGGTATCGTCACAGAGAACACAGAGGGTCAGGGATGGGTCAGTTTTACCTGGGTAATTTTGTACAGAAGTATCCTGGCCTCAAATCCACATGTGACAGAGCTCAGAGGATCCAGCATGATTTATCTTCTATTTTTCCTGTCTGTCTACGTTCTGATTTCCCGGGGCTGAACACCAGCCCTGGGAACACAGGGCTCGGTGAGGAGCAGGCAAGATGGACATGGCCCCTCGCTGCCCTCCATCCAAGGCCACTCTTGGTGGAGATGGTCTGTTGGGCGGATCTGCAAGAAGGTTCTCATGACTTGTGCAAACACCCACAGGAGGGTGTTTGGTGGCTCATGCTTTGCTGGGTGCAGGACTCCATCCTCCCAATGCTAGCTTGCCAATCTCCCCTCATTTTCTTAGGTCCAGAGATCACACTTGAGTGTTTTAAAAAGCAGGAGGAGTATGTGACACCCGTGAAACCTGAGCTGCTCCCATCTGCTGCCCCTTCTGCCAGGGATTTCTTCATAAATGGAAAGGACCAGAGCCACAAGCTGGTGCAAAGGAGCTTCTTCTACAGCTCTGCTGGGATGGTCGGGGCTGTGCCGAGTGTTCCCGGCTCAGGACCTGGCAGAAAAACATTTCCATAGCGTGGTGCCCACAGACTGTAATTACAGCTTGCAGTAACTCACAAACCCCATGGCTGGGCGTGCAGATCCTCCGACAAGCCCTTTTTGAAAAAAGCCTTGCAGAAAGACAGTGTAACGCCTTGGTTATCTGTGATCTCAACAATGTTTCTGGCTTCAGGTTGTGTGTTCCGTGAGAATTTGGAGGGGGTCAGCAGCAGCTTCAGCTCCTGCCCTCCCAGACCAGTCCATCTGTCCCACCACAGAGGTTTCATGCTGCTTCAACCCCAAAATACATTTATCCAGGGGAAGTACTCAGACCTTGGCTGTTCGTAGCACGTCATTTTGATAGCTCCAACCTTCCCTTTTTCCTTTTCTCCTCCTTTTTTTCCCCCAGGATGGCAAGTCACTCCCTGAGCACTGGGTCACTCCATCCTGTGGGTCGGTTCTGGCACCCTGGATCTGCAGCAGGTTCACTGGGCACAACATCATGCCTTCAAGAGGACAGTATTCCCAGAGCCATCCAAAGAAAACCATGTGGTTTTGCAAGACGTTCACACGCAACTGAAAAAGCACTTGTCATCGGCTTTGGTGGGATTAGGCAAATTAAAGCAGCGTTTCAGTTACTGATGCACCAAGAGGTGGCAGTGAGCTGACAAGGGACAAGCAAAGGGGGGGACCCAGAGCTGCTTCTCCAGCCCCACTCCTGACCCGGGCAGCACCTCTGAGCTTTGGTTCCCACCCGTGAAATGGGAACAAGCATCAAGGAATGATATGGTTGAAGTGCTGCGAGATGGATGAAACCCACACTATCAGCGCCCAAGAGCTGTCTGTGTGTAACAGAATGGAAGCAGTTCCCTCCCTGTAGAACAAGACACATCGGAGTATACCAAAAGCTGCTGAATTTAATTAAAATCATACTATCGTGTTACATTACTCATCTCTGGAAAGAAGCACCTCACACTGTGCCAAATTTGAGACACGTCCTCTGCAAAATTATGATTTGCTTTTATTTGTGGCCTGGAACTGGCAAAAATTCTCACAAGATTAATTCTGATGGGAATTCAGCGGGGAAGCAGCGAGCTACATCATCAGATAACACAAAGATGAGGATTTTGCAGGAGAGCACTCACAGCATTTAGCACAGCGCATTGCACAGTGCCCAAGGGTTAGCTGCATGCCCTGCTTTATCTTCAGCCCAAAAGGGAACCAAGTATTTCTGGAGACCATGAGGCAAGAAAATAACAGCTCGTATAATTTTATGTTTCAACACATTATCACATTTTTAAAGAATTCTCATGTACCAATGCTTTGCTTGAGAAAGCGGTAGGATTTTCTCTTCAGCTCCACGATGCCGATAACAGATGGATAAAATCAAAAGCGGAATCCAGAGACATCTTTCTCAAAAAGAAAGATTAAAAAAAAACCCAACCTTCTGGGGTAAGAGCACAACCAATCCCTAGGAAGCGATTTGGCACCAGTCTCCGACTCAAAAAAGAAAAACTAGATTTGAAAGCACCATCTCTGAAAATCACAGAACGGTTGAGGTTGGAAAGGACCTTCAAGATCGTCCACTGCCATCTCCCCTGCCGTGGGCAGGGAAAACCTCCCACTAGACCAGGTTCCTCAAAGCCAAACTGGCCAAAGCTCCAGGCATGTCCAGTCTGGGCAGACGGCACTGCTCACCCGGGGAGCGTAAGGACAGATCCCAGCCAGGACGTAAAGACCCAGGACGCACCCTGCCGTGTTTGACAACATCCCCACAAGACTCCGACATCGCCCAACTCTGCAAAACACCCTGTAGAAACGAAAACCTTGAAAATTCCCCCGTTTTAACTTGTAGCAAAGCAGCACAAGGAAATCTTCTAGCAGCCGGAGCAGCAGTTTCTCTGCCGTACCTGAGCAGCTGTAGCCCCATGAAACATGTGCCAACAAAAACAAGTATCTACCTAAATATATATTTTTGCCTGCTTCCAGACCAGCGCCAGCACTGCTGGCTGCCTGCAGGAAAGTGCCACCAGCACATTCCAGCCATGCTGGGTCCTACTGTGCAGCGTAAGCCAGGTCTAAACAGACCACCTGGGCTGAGCAGCACTTTCTGTGGTCCATAAGGACCAAAAAGATGTGCTCTCCCCCCTTCTCCAGTGGGGTGCAAAGAGATGTGGTTTGTCCCAGAGCACCCAAGTAGACCTTTCCCCAGACACAGTCTGTGGTGGTGCCTCCAACCCCTGTTCCCCACTTCTGAGCTCCCCTGTTTTGGAGCAGCCAAGCCTGAAGTCCTTCTCCATACGTGGGGCAAGGACTGCATTTCAGAAAGACCTTTCCAGCACCTTTGATTGTCAACCTATGCACTGGCCCTGAACGGGAGAGAAAGCTGTTTATGCCTTGTGTTTGCACCCAAAGGTGAGATGGTACAAGGGTGGCCAGCGATACAGGAGGAAGCCCAGAGGGGAGTACGATGTCAGCAAAGCCCACGGGCAATGACAAGGCAGGTGCATCCCCAAACCCAACAAGCCTCAAGGGAATATTGAGCAGAGCCGTGCGTGTCAGGCTTGTAACTTCATTAAGCAAAGCTCCTGGTGGGGAGGGAGTGAGAGAAATTGCCTTTGCTTTAACTTGCAGATGCTTACGAGGTGACCTCAGCATCTCCCAAGCCTACAAAGCAGCCGCACAGGAAAATATGTCAATGATATTTTTCAAGACTCTCTAAGGAGTAAGTCTCTGAGGATACATACTTGCCAAAATAAATGATTTTTAAAGGTTTTTAGCTGGAAAGGAACTGCTTTTAGCCCAGGATACTGCTTATTGACAAGGGAAGATGCCTTACACTCATTCCTAAAGAAGATCTGTCCATGCCACAAGAAACCACCTCTCCCTTGAAGGCTTGCAAGGTCTACAGCTGAACCTCTGTGGGTTTGCGCTGGTCAGAGTGGTGGTCAGTCCCAGGACTGGTCCCAGTTCTGGACTCCCTGGAGCACAGGAGAGCTCTGCACAGCAACTGTGCGCGCTTCCAGACACAGCCTTCTCCATCCATTTTATGGCAACGCTCAGTGCGCTCAGTGGATACACAGCGGCCATAAAAAACATAATGGGCAGAGAGCAATTACAGAGAACACACTGGCAATGAATAAAACAGTCCTTGTAAAACCAACCTTGCAGCAGAAAAGGTCCCATAACTACCTACCTCCTTGCCAGAAGACACTTGAGGACTTAATCATTAGCAACTTTAATTGCATGCCATTTTTACACACGGCTGGATCCACCTCCTGTGTTGAGCCGCCATCCCCAGGGGCAGGAGGAGCAGAGACCAGATCTGATCAGCATGAAGCCTCCATCGTGCTGGAGAATCTTTGCAATTCCACAGAAGATTTCCCCTTATCTCCCTTCTCTCCTCCAGGGCAAGTAATGGGAACATCTCCTTGATCAGTAACGCTAGCGCTTGTGCCATCCCATATTTTGCAAGAAGTGGGTTTTATTGGCAGGATCAAAGACTCCTTTACAGTCACCCCTACCTCAAGTGTCAGGGTACCCCCACAGCATAGTGGGGCTCAGTCAGATGGGGAAATGGATTAAAGTCATGAAATGTGGGCAAAACTCTAGGTTTAATCCTGAAGCATGGAGGTGTTTCCAGAACAAACACCAAATGAGACACACTGGGAGCAGAGACAGGCACATTTTGCAGGGCAAGGGCTCGGGGTCCAGCTTGGTTTGCCCCCCCTCTGCCCCTCTCCTGCAGGCTCAGGAATGCTGCTCGCTCAGCATGGTAATATTACAACCCCAGGAAGATGCTTGTGATTCTCCCTTCCCATCCCTCCTCCCTTTCACC
>VZRU01018398.1:133609-144778 GCA_013398155.1 Pedionomus torquatus | reverse complement strand
TCTTTTTTTTTTTTTTTTTTTTTGCCATGTTTTGCTGCTTGTAGCTTGTTCCTTTGGAAGAAACACTCTGTCATCTCAACAGAGCTATCCTGATAGCTATCTGATTTACTCCGTGAAACAGAGCTTCTCTGGCAAGGTTCATGCAGCCAAAAATTATTAGACAGAAAGGCTATTATTTTTTTCACTGAATAGCGTACAAGATTGATTTTTATTTTTCTACTCTACATGCCACCGAACTTATTTAAAGACGAGTAATAGGCTTTGGGATTTATTTCATTCTTAATTTGCCTGATCCTAATTCTTCGACCCTAAAATAGGGATTGGAGCAGAGCCACATTCACGTCTGTGGGGCTGAAAACCACACAATCCGTAGATCATCCTAATTCTCTATTTAGCATGTTTTTTAGCACCGTGCCTAAGCCAAGAAGACTCTTCTCATTTATTTCAATAGCAGCATCTTCACTGGGGGCAGGGACCCCAACTGCTGGGGGGACCCCAGTTTGCTGAGGGGCAGCGGTGGCCGATATCCCTTTGGGGAGCCAGAGCTGCTGCTGGTTCTCACAGATGACATTAATTCATCCGAGATTAGTTTCTGTCGTTGAGGCTTTTGTGATGGTGTAGCAAGAAATCAGCTAATTAGAAGTAAGAAAAAAAGAAAGAAAAAAAAAAGTGGAGCAATGGACAAAGTGATTGCAGAGGAGAGCAGTGACGGGAGGGGACATCCCCAGGTGTCCCCTAGATAACAGAGCGACGGCGTTTTCTGTTCTTGCAGGCAATGGGGAGGAGGAGCAGGGTTAATACGCAGGAAAACAGAGTTAGAAGCAAAAACCCACTAAGCCCTGTGCTACTCTTGTGTAATTATGGTGCCAAAGGCTTCCAAGATAAGGGATTTCAGCGGGAACTGTAAATGCTGGTTGTAGAACGAATGGGGAAAAAAGCCACATATCCACAAGAACAGCAAAGCCCCCCTGCCCCTGGACCCCAGCCTTCGCCCAGCCCTGTCACCCGGAGACCTGATCAGAAACACCAGTGATTCAGCCAAAGCCTTCCCAGCTTGTTCACCCTCTGAACGGCCACCAGGACCTCCCCAAAGCCTTGGGAAGGGCTTTGCCAGGGGTGACACGTTGCGGTGTCCTCCAGCCATGCCCCGAGACTTACACCCGGTCCTTGCAAAGGCACTGCAGCTTGTGCACGTGGGTTCCCCCACTCCTCTCTGCCTTCAAACATCTTGGATGCTCTTTTCCCTTAAAATAATAATCGCCACAGGCTTCTCCAGGAATCAGGGCTATCCTCAATAATAAACAGTCCCCAGTTTACATCTTTATTCCTCAGTGTGCTGTATAAACCTTCACCCCCTAAATCTCCCCCCTCCACCGCCAAGTCCTGGAGGGAGCTGTCAGGTTCCCATTTAACAGATGGGAAGGCTCCGAGTTTGTTTTACAACTGAAAAGCTGCTCCCCTCCAGCAGTATCAGCGCAGTTAAGGCGGTGAAAATAAGTTCTGAACGGCGAAAAAGGTGGCGTGGGGTGGTGGGTCTGGGTGGCAGTGCTGGAATTAAGGCAGGGACCCCCCTCCAGCCTGTGCCCCCACACCCTGGGATGCAGCCAGAGACCAATGCCATGCTTATACCCTGACCAGAACATCAGCAGGACAGGTTCCATGGAGAAAAACCAAGGTGTTTTATAGCTGGGGGGAAAAAACCCACAACCCTCAAAATCCCCCCAAAATGGAGGAAAGCTGAGAACTCTTCCCAGTTTCATCTATTGTCCTGATGAGATGCCGTTGCCAAACTAATAATAAAAACGCACACTAACGAGAAAACCAATTGCAAACCAATTTTGCAGGGAGCTGAACAAAGAGCAGGATAACAGCCCTGCTTAATAGGGCTGTCTGCTGTTTTTAATTCCTTCTCCATTGCTCCTTCAATTAGCAGCGGAGGAGGAGCTCCAGCAGCAGGGCAGCCCACCCTGGGTGCCAGGGCCAGGTTAATTATTAGCCCTCATTACCCACTCAGCACTAATAGGCCTTTGTCAAAACCAGGAAGAAATTTCCCAGCTGTTGGTGGCTGAAAGGCCACCTGGGCACTTCTGCACTGCTTGGGGAGCGGCGCAGGTGACGGCTGGGGATGGGGGTGACACCACGGCTCTGCCGGATGGGCATTGCTGGTATTCTCAGGATCCTGATCCTCAGCTCCCAGCCCCTGCAAGAGACACTAAAACTCATCCCGCCACCCTCCCCAGTAGGCATTCTGCACACAACTCATTGTATCTGCACTTATTTATTCGTAAAATATTCCTGAGCAGCCAGTAAGGTGCTTTTACAAGTACCCTGCATCCTTGATGTCTGTTTAACCCTAATATATCCCAACCATATTAATGCTTCTAGAGAGTCTGATGGGATTAAACACTGGAAATGTGGACAGGGAGGGAGAGAAATGTTATTTAAAGCATCATATTGAAAGGATCTTACCTAATTCCTTTGGTTTGAGCAATACTGTGGAAGGAGAGTCTGGATACTGCAGAAATCACCTGGAAATGAGAGAAAAAAAGATACTGGTGTGCTTACTGAAGACAGAGGAAGGTTTGGTGGGAACTCAAGGACCCACAGCCCAGGATTTGGACCTCAACACCCACTGAAATGGATGTGCTCCTGTCCCCCCACCAGTGCCAAAATACGACCCCATCAGGGCTTGGAGGACACTCTCAGTGCAAACCCCGCCTTTGGCTTTACCACTGAGCGTAAAAGACATTTAACCCTCAGCTATAAAGATATTTACTCAACAGCACCATCTGAAGAAACTCCAGTCTCATATAATACACCCAGATCTGCTCCAGGAGGTTTTATACAACACCGAGAACCACTGAAGAAAACCCCCTCTTATTTTGTATTTTTTTTTACACAAAGGTTTATAGCTCCTTTAATTTCTCCCCATGCAAAATGATCTGACTGAGGCAAACTTGCCAGGACTGAATGGTTCTGACTTCTCCCATTTCAGTAAAGATGCATCATCTGTTTGTCAGAGGTGAGTGCAGACCATCGCCCTGTTCTGGCAGAAAACAGCCAGCAGTGATTCAACAAGGAAATATTTTCATCAGCGTCTCAATCAGGAACAGTAAAGCCACTGGCTTTTTCTGAAAACACTCGTTCTTGATGGAAGTTTTAATTACTACGCAGAATTTTCAATGGAGACAAAACCAGAATGGTTGTAGTCCCTTATAGATATATGAAACATGTTTCGCTCTTGCTCATATTCACCATTTCAAAGCTAGATTGAGAAAACAAACATATTATTTTTGGATTGGTTTCCCACTCACTGGAATGAACAGAGATGCCAGCATCCAGGACACAGATAAAAGACTTTTTGAGCAGTCCCTGCCGTCCAGGGCCCCTGGCTCTTCTCCAAGAGCACAAACCCCAGCACCATGGGGGCTGTTGGGCTGCATCCAGCTAGGAGGCACCCAGTAGCTCTGCTTTTCTTAGGGACTGTGTGTTCTCCCCATTGAGGGACATCCCTCCGTCTCGCTGAGCCCCCTTTGCATCAGTCACCAGAGGAGCCACTTGCCCTCAGCCAGTGCCTGACTGCTCTCCTGGAGTGGCCCTTGGGACCCAAAACCTCTCTCCTCCCCACGATACTATGCCAGAGCATCCATCAGAGTTACATCACAGATCCTCATGCAATTCCTTTCCTCTGCAAGGGGCATGTGCAAGCACCAAGCTCCTTTTGGGGGGATGCACGCACACACACAGCTCCCTAGGACTGCCCTGGAGCCTGAGCTCCTCCTGCTCCAAGCCCTGTCTTCTCCTCCACACTTTTTTACAACCTTCAGCCCTTGAATTTCTCTTTTCTTTTATCATTGCCATGAACTCCAGCCCAGCTGTTGGCTGCCACATGTGGATCTGAAGGCGGGGCAGCCCCAGAGGAGCTGCCAGAGGTTGGCATTTGGCGGTTGACTTTCATGGGGAGAACAGAGGTGGTGAATTATTCAACAGGGCCAACGAGACTCTGGGAATGCCAAAACTTGGCCAAGTTTCTCTTCTCCTAGTACAAAACATCAGGAACAGGAGCTCAAGGCAGAAAGGAGCTCCAGAGCATGAGGGGATTTTCCTCGTGACTTGGATGCTTTTATTGCCCCCGTGCAATGCTTCTGGCGAAACAGGGCCTTGCCAAAGCATTTCTCCACATCTTGTTTTTAAGATGTTGCCCCTGACAGCTCCCTCTAAGCCAAAGGGGTGGATAAGGGACTATTTTTTCCTTAATTACACAAAGCATTACTTTTGCTACTGCTATCTTGAGCATGTTTTGGCCCTTTTCTCGCTCTCAAGAGCCCATCTGGATGGCTACCAGACAACCACCCCGGGTTTTTACAGGGATGCCTTGGAGCCACTAATTACAGACCATCATTACCATGCAACTAAAACAGAAACTGTAAAACTTTCTCAGGCAGAAAGTCAGAGCTATGAATGTAAATGCAGTGAAGTTCCTCGTTTTACTGCAATCTAACAAAAAAAACAGCATGAGGAGAGGTTGGTGGCTTCTCTGGAAAAGGTGCTTCAGCCACGTGTTGTCCTGCCAGGGAGCTCCAGGCTCCCAGTGCCAGCCGGCAAGATTCCCACCACCAGTTGGGGCAGGCATTAAGCAAGCCTGGCTCTCCCAGTCCCTCTCACACCCCTGGCCCTGGCCCTGTCTCTCCTTCACTCTGGCTTTTGAGAAGCATCAAGCAAAACCGTGGCTTCTGGTAAAGTCACACTCCAATGAGCACATCTGCTCCAGAGAAGCCCGAAGGGGGTGAGCCCCCTTTGGAAGGAGGAGGCAGCCCTCCCTGCCAGCTCCATCCCTCCCAGCCCTCTAAAGTACACGCTGTCATTTCAATCTCCATGTTTTAAATGAGGTTGCTTTTGCCTTTAGAAATGACCTGAGCAGCAACAGGAAAAAGAAGGTTAAAACATAACCAGGGGGTCAAAGGCATCACATCTTACACCCCAAAATTGTCAGCCACTTAAAAGACCACCCCGGGCATGTTATTAAATCCCTCTGTTCCCCAGTCTCCTGTCTCTAAAATTCTCCCCAGTTTGGGTAAGGCCTGGGTTCATTAGCATCCACGAAAGGCTCCAGGGCTCGTCAGGGCAGAGCATCGCTGTCAGCAAGCGGTACCTGCAAACGCTGAGCCCAACCGGGGCGCGGAGGCTGGGGAGCCCCCCCTCACCCCACCCCAGGAACCCCCAGCCCCGCTCCACGGAGCTTAAAATAGTCCTAGGGAAGTCCTAGACTGATTGAATGAGTCTCTTCTGCGGTCTATTATTAGACTTCTGAAGTACAAAAATCAGTTTATGAAGCAGACAGTTCCACCGCAGGGTTTGACTTCCAGGGAAATTTAAGAGAAAAGCGCACTGTTCTTGACGCCAACGATTTTTCGCTTTGTTCTTTTATGAAAAGCCCCAAGCGCTGAGCATCCTGGCACATCAAAGCCCGGGCCCCCGGTTCCAGCGACGAGCCAGCAGGCACAGACACGCTTGCCTACGCTCAGGCTCCCAAATCGATGCTCAGGTAACGCGAGCAAAGTGACCCACTTTGAAGCATCAGGTACAAAGAGCCTCCACGAAGCTTGGCATCCCCAAAAACGAGACTGACCCGATATCAGGGAGTATTTTTCCAACAACGACTCCCGCTAAGGCAGTAGCCAGGAGCAAGGAAAGCCAAATGCAAGCCAAGCTCCTCTTACAGCTCCTCTCCTGCCAGCCCCCAGCCAGGGAAGTGCTTAAGCATGCGTTTAAGGGTAAGTAATCCTCTCAATTTCAACAGGATTAAACAACATTCTTAAAAGTAAGTCAATCCTGAAGTGTTTGCTAAACTGTGTCTCATTTTCCCTGTAAAGAAGCTTCTTATTCATGGAGAAACCCAGGAATATTTCCTGCCGCTCCCGGCTATCGTTTTCCATCAGGCCAGGCAGGACCTGCAACGTCCCACACCCACGCAGCCGTTGGCACAAGGGGTCCCCTGATCTCATCTGAGGCTTTTTGGTGCTTCTACAATACCAAGACATATTAATACAACCAGTACAGACATGACACTAAGTGGAATTACCATGTGCTGGTTATTTATACCTCCCCTTTCTGTTATGGCAGCCTGGAAATGCAGGCGCTTTGTTTCCCAAGGCAGATGGTAGCCAAAAAAAAATCCTCATTTCTTGCTGTGGGGTATCAGTTCCCTTTGGGTTTATGCTGACAATTTCATAAGCTTAGACTTCTGGGTTTCCCTTCTTAAAACTAACCGGCTGCTCAGAACTGGGAACTGGCAGAACTGCTGCATCCTGAAAGTGCTCCCGGAGCCAGGAGCAACAGCTTCCGAATGCACCGGGGCCCTTGAACCACACTTTACAAGGCTAAAATGACCAAACCCACATCCCACCCCAAATGCTGGGGGACCACACTGGCCAGGGTAACCCTGGGGTCTCTCCCAGTCCCATCCTGGGGCAGTGACATCCCGGGGGAAATCACCCTGCACAGCACTGGCAGACGAGAGGGATAATAAAGTCATTTGAGCACGTTGCTTGGGAAAACTACACTTTTATCTGTGCATTGATCTTTCAGGAGAAGGAAGGCTATGGGCTTAGGCATTACTTCTTTGCCCATTTCTCAATGCAATTTCCTCCAAGAAAACCATTCAAGCATGCAAACATCACCATAAAAGCTATATACAATGTCCCATTGACATTAAGATGCCAGAATCGCAGAATGCTTGGGGTTGGAAGGGACCTCTGGAGATCATTTAGTCCAACCCCCTGCCAAAGCAGGTCAACCCAGAGCAGGTTGCACAGGAACGTGTCCAGGCTGGTTTTGAATGTCTATACAGATGGAGACTCCACCACCTCTCTGGGCAGCCTCTTCCAGGGCTCTGCCACTCTCAGAGTGAAGAAGTTCCTCCTCGTGTTTAGATGGAACTTGGCATGTTCAAGTTTGTGCTCTTTTCCTCTTGTCCTTTCACTGGGCACCACTGAAAAAAGACTGGCCCCATCCTCTTGACACCCCCACTCTAAGTATTTATAGGCAGAAACAGAACAGAACCAGAAACAGAATGATAAAGGTGTGTGGTGCCGCTGATGTACAAATGGACCTTCTCTACAGTCGACCTGCAAAGGGTTAGTGGGAAATTTCTGGTGGTTTCACTGTGCAAGGTGAGGGACGCCCTTCGCATTCCTGACATTCCAGTTTCCCTTGCATTTTTAGACAGGAGCTAAATCCAAACACCCAGCTGCTCCTTCCCTCCCCAGCACGCTGCACACAACGAGATGATCCACAGCAGCGAACCAACAGAACCAGAACCGGAGCACGAGGGCCGTGCAGGTGATTCCAGAGGCTGAGCACCAGAGGTCTCGTGGAGAGCCTCATTTAAAAAGGCACCAGGTTCTGCACTTCAGGAGATAAAGAAAGATGATGAAATTAAGGGGGGAAAAAATAAAATCAAGTCTCAAACAGGGTTCACTACATTCACTGGTCACTTGGCAAGACACCTGGCTGAGTAAAGAAATTGGATTTTTCAAAAAAATAAAAAAAAAAAACCAAACCCAAACCAAATCCCACGCACAGCCACCATGAGAAATCCACTACTGTTCTCCTTCCTTCTGACCAACACTTTCTTTTAGGAATTACAGATTTAAAAATAAACTAAAGCACGACAAAAAAATAAATGATTCTGCTTACTGCTCTTCCATTTCCTCCAGCATTGTTTATTGCTGATTCTATCTCTGTGCCTCTAGAAAACCCTCAAATAAACTCTCTCCTCATTTGAAAAAACAAACTAACCCAGCTGGGCTGGAGAACGCTTTGCACAGGGAGAGCTCCCTGAGCGAGCAGGGGGGTCACAGCCGGGCTCCCAGCCCCTGCCCAGCCCCAGCAAGGTCCTGCCTTCCCAGAATAAATGACTATTTGCTTCTAAACAAATCAGAAGCTCTGCACAGCGGTGATAAGTCCGGGCAGAGACCTCGATGTTGCCGCCTCTGCACACAGAGGTGATTTCAGAGCATGAAATTACACACAGTAATTTTCTGATTCGCCCCGAAACTCACAAAGGGCAAAATAAATCCTCAGGCTGAACATCCCCAGTCTCTCTGCGAGTAGAAATGTGATCCCAAATTCCAAAGCTGGATAAGTTATTTTAGAGTTGGATGATGGCACCCAATGGTAAAAACACTGATGTGAAGCAGCCAGGGAAAAGGCTGCTAAGATAAAAACAGCCATGATAGTAAGTACGATGTGACCCAGTTGCCTCCAGTTTGTGGTGCTGGAGAACCCTCTAATTCCTCCTACTGGTGGACGTGGCAGTGAGGTGGCTGGTCAGCTCGTGTTTGCTCTTCTCACCGTGGCAAGGAGCATCCCTGCCCACCTGGGGAACTTCCTAGCACCTTCCACCCAGCTGCACCCCCTCCTCCCGGGCTGTGCACTACTAGGATCCTGTATTTGCAAACCCAAGTGTCACCAGCAGTTTCCAGCCTCCCATCTCCTCCGTTTCCATATGCCTCTCCCGTGACTGGTACCCTGGGAAGTCAGCGTAGCCAAGCCCCGAGTGCCAAAAGCCAACACAAAACACAACCTGCTCACTCTGGGCCAACGGATTTGTGCTCCCTGTGTGCTTTTTGCCTACTGCATCAACCGGCATGACCGGATAGGACATGTGCGGTGAGCACAGCAAACATTAAACCTACATTAGGGCCTCCCAGCCCTCTCCCTGGACACCCCGCAGCATCCCACAGATGTTACTGGGAAGTCCTTAAACCAACATCTCCTGATGCAACTCAGTACCCGAGAAGAGCATCGCTGCACACGGCTGCGGCAGGAGAAGGGCAGCCCCTGGCCAGGCAGGAGGAAATCAGGCTGCAGTGATTTATTGCCTTAGGATGCCAAGGGAGACCATAGTCCCATTATGGGATCAAATCGGTTTGATTTTCCTACCCCCTACTCAGGGATCTCGGCTCTCAGCTGGGCTTCATCCACCCCACTGGCTGCTGAGGACGAGGGCTATTAAACAATAATCCCTTTGGATAACTGGATTGTGCCTTTCCAGGTCAGATGTACCTGCCTGAACGGTTTCCCCCACAGCTCCTACCCGGGGATGCCATGGTTTTGCCAACCATTCCCCCTTGTGCCCGGGGGAAAGGCGACATGCTCAGGGAAGCGTGGGGCTTGCTGGTGTGCAGCATTCAGAGAAGCACCAGCTGATTTTGGCTGATACATACTTGATAAGGATTTTACATCAAAGCCAGGGAAGTTCTCCCGTGATGGTGTGTCCATGGCAGGCTTCTCTCCCCATATTTCACTACAAGGATCACAAATCAGACAGGGAACTCTGTGACAGAAGCACGGTAAATTCTCTTCCCTCCTCCAACAAATACCCACTCCAGGGATCCTTGACTGAGACTGACAGTCCCTTTTGATTTATTGAAACATCAGCAACTTGTGACGTTGCTATGGAGCTGCAGATGAGCTTTACAACACCCATCAAATCACAGGAGATGGAAGAACCAGAAATGTAAAAAAAAAGCCATTTCCCGAAGGCAGGTGGGGAACAACAGACTTGCTCAGCTTCCGACACCCCTCTGAATTTGCTGCTCCCTTGGCCTCAAAGCTGTGTGTGCAGCTTGAAGTGCTGTCGCTGGGAAGTATTAAATATCATCCTAAAACCCAAACAGTGGTAGGGTGGAGAGCTGGCCAGGGGTGCTGGGACCACGTGCCTTACTGGGGCTGGACTTCCAATCTGCAAGTGGGATGCAGGAAAACCAGGTACAAGCAGGATTTTGCTTCTGAAATTCAGCCAGGCAGGCTGGACCTACACACTCCTACCTTTTCTAAAGGGATCCTTGGTGATGGAAGCAGCAAAGGGTTCTGTTGGGATCTGACAGGGTTAAAATAATCTCAAGTGGACACCTGACACAGATTGTCCTCAAGACCTCTCAGCCACAGTTCAGAGCTCTCTGTCAGGCTGCGTTATGGTTACAGGGAGGAGCGATTACACCTCTCAAGATAATGAGGTTAAGCCCTCTAAGGGGAGCCTGCCCTTGGAGATGCACTTTCCAGGTGGAAGCATCTTTACCAAAAACAATAACTCCCCTGAGAAAGCAGGAGGAACACGCACCAGCATCTTGCATTCTCCCCTTCAGAGGCTGCTGGGGAGGAGTGACTCCCCAGTAAGGCTGCCTTCACAGGAGTGTTTGCCAAAGAGAAGCTGTAGTGTGTATAACATTTTTTACAGACACTGAAAAGGTCTAAAATACATTCCCAGCCAGCCTGGCAGTCCATGCAGCATTTGGGTTCTCCCCATGCCCACAGTTCTGCTCCCCAGGGCACCATGGGGCAGGGTGAGCCTCACCAGGCTGGGGATGCAGCCCCAGAGCATCCATATCCCAAACCAGAAACCCTTTGCAGTTCCAATCGGTGGCTGCTGTGTCCTCAAGGGACCCTCACAAATCCATATTTGATAAGCACTGGATTACACTTCAGTATAATAAGGATGTAAGTGAGCTTGATGCCTTTAACCCCCCTCACCGTCCCTGAGGCTTCAAGAGGGGGAAAGGGACAACACGGCCAGGGCAGCACCTGTGCCACCAGCAAATGCCATCCCAGCAGGGATGGGAAGCATCACCTGCCATAACAGCAAATACAATGAGCACCCAAAGCTCACTAGGGAAAGCAGGAGGAGTTGGGTAAAAACTGGCCTGATGCAGAATAGTCACTCCCAAAGAGAACAGAGAAAATCCCCAAGGGAGCAGAGAAGAAGCAAAGGGGAGAAGTAGATTTTCCCCCTGGTTCTCGTGCTCCCCACAGTGCCACTGGCACTGCCAGCAGCTCTCTAGGGAACAAGCTCCATCTCCACATCCATCCCAGCCGATAAATGACATTAGAGAAGAGGAGAGGAACAGGATGCTGGGAAGAAAAAGAGAAGGGAGCTTCTGGACCTGAACCTCAGGGGCTGTAAGATCATCCCCGCTCCCATCAGCTGCCCTGATTTACAGCCCAGGCTCTGTGTCCGGGCGCCGATAACTCCAGGGCTACAGGCAGCTCCTCTGCTTCCAGAGCACCGCTGCGCCGTGAAGCCCATTAGCCGTAATGTGCTGCTGTAAGCACCGCTGCCATTACGCTGTGTGCTCATTTGGTTGGTCTTTTTTTTTAAAAAAAAAA
>VZRU01018398.1:103283-123379 GCA_013398155.1 Pedionomus torquatus | reverse complement strand
GAGGAGGAGGAGGAAGAAGAGGAGGAGGAAGAGGAGGAAGAAGAGGAGGAGGAAGAGGAGGAAAGGGCTGATGGGTTGTGACAGAGAGAGCAATGCAGAGTTGGCATCACGGCACCGAGGGAAAACCCAGCGAAATGCCCCCGCCAGCTATCTCAGCAGGGAACGCCGAGGCAACGCTCTGCCGACAAAAACCCCGCTAATGTATTTTTCATAAAGCGCTTTATTCCGCTACAGAGGTGGAGCTCTATCAGTACCAAACGCTCACCAGTGCCACGGCAGGTGGTGGCACCGACATCTGTAAAGCCACGGATACGAGCCAATGGGCCCTACACCAAAACAACTCAGCGCTTATTAAGACTTCCGTTAATTGTCCATCTAATCCATTTATATTGGAACCTCTCCGTTAAAAAGCGGGGTCCCAGCTTGCTGCATCTCACCCTCTTTCTTTGCATCTTCACATGTTGTGAGCGGGTTTGAGCCAGGCTCATCCCAATTTATCCCAGTAAAGCCCCAGCATAGGCAGCAGGCAATCCTGCTCATATAAAATACAGGATCTCATATAAAACGCAGCATCTCTTCATCCCAGCCCTGGACAGGGGTCACAGCACACAAGCCACAACCAGAAAAACACTTCCATGGTACATGAACAAAGGAGAGGACACGTCCAAAGCAATTAAGCCCACAGACCTGCAGACGTTTCAACGACTCTCCTGAGCGCAGTCATTGATGTCTTCACTCCCTTCAGCCTTGCAGCTGCTTTCCTGCTGATCCCTGGGGATATCCTGACGGGAATTTCCCATGGGGGACCACGTACCACTCAATATTGCCTCTTCCAGTAACTCCAGCAGGGCTACCGGAGCCAACCTCCCCACCCCTAAGCTAAACCGATACCTTCATGATGCAAGCCACCTAAATTAATTAAACATCCAGCTGGCAGAGGGAATATTCCATCCACCTCCCGATTCCTTTCCTACTCCCAGAGGGGGGTGTTGGGAATGATGCTGGCAAGAGGAGAGCGCCACGAATGGGATTCCCCAGGAAAAATCTGGAAAGCCACCTTGGGGGTGAGCAATAATGGCCATCTTGGCACCACAGAACGGGCTCCAGGAGACAGGCAGGTCCCAGCTCTTCTCTGCCCCCTTGGAAGAAGAGCTGTTGGGTGCTCTTGGCCCCTTACCTGCTCACAGGACCCACCTGAAACAGGCTGGTTTGCTCCAGCCCGTACGAGGACCCTTCCTCTGCCCTTCTTAAGAAACCACTGCACCTTTTCTGTGCGAGAAAAGAAGCTGCCAAAACAAGAACCCACCAGCTCTCCTGTCAGCCCAGAGCCACCCCATGCCATGGCAAGGGGTTGGCTGGTGCCACCTGGAGCAGCACCACCTCTGCTGGGTTTCATCCCAAACACAAATGCCCATCTTAAAGCTTACAAGAGAATTTTAAATGAAATGAGCTGTTGGAACAGGTCCAGCGGAGGGTCACCAAGATGCTCCGAGGGCTGGAGCGCCTCTGCTATGAGGACAGGCTGAGGGAGCTGGGGCTGTTCAGCCTGGAGAAGAGAAGGCTCCGGGGAGACCTTGGAGCAGCCTTCCAGGATCTGAAGGGAGCTCCAGGAGAGATGGAGAGGGACTCTTGGTCAAGGAGTGGAGTGATAGGACAAGGGGTAATGGTTTTAAATTGTAAGAGGGGAGATTTGGATTGGATATTAGGAAGAACTTGTTTGGTGTGAAGGTGGTGAGGCACTGGAACAGGCTGCCCAGAGAAGCTGTGGCTGCCCCATCCCTGGAGAGGTTCATGACCAGGCTGGATGGGGCTTAGAGCAACCTGGTCTAGTGGTAGATGTCCACTGTGATCCCGGAGAGCCCAGAGCTGTCCCTCCAGCCACCTCCACCTCCAGCGCCGCCTCTGGCTGGGATGCAGGAGACATTCTGCTCTATGTGCTGCTCCCCTTCCCCTCCCCAAGCCCAACGTAAAGCTGCATGACGGTAAGACAACAGAAAAGATAAGCTTTGATTGGGAAAAACTATGCAGAAAAAGGACCAGAACTATATTAAAGTATATTAAAAAAGCCGGCATGGAAACAAGTTCAAACAGCTCCCTGTAAAGCAGCTCAGCTCTCTGGGGCTCCATTTAACAGACATCCTTTTATTAGAAAGTCACTGAAGAAGACTGTTTAGCAGTTCCAATAAAGAATAGGTGGATGGGGAGGGAGGATTTTTTTTTTTCCATTTAGATTACAGAAGGGCCTGAGGCAGAAAGAAGGGAAAACCTTCAGATCCAGGATTTGGTTCCTGCCCCTCTCATTAACCCACCCAGTGGGCACCAACATCTTTGACTTGGAAGGTTGCTGGGCACAGGGTGGGTGCACCAGTCATTTAGGTGGCTTTAGCCGAAATGAGGAACAGGCACACGATGTAAACGTGTGCCAAAGAAAAAGCCGAATGCTGAAAAAAAAGGAAGGGATGAACAGTGAGACTCCACAGTATTTTCTCTGCTCCTTCTGCCCCCCGACTGGCGTGTCGCATGAAGGTCATGACACCTTCTATTGCAGAACACACACCCCTGCCTCCCAGACATGCAAGAGCCCACAGAAAGTCTCCAGCTTTGCCACTTTGCAGAAAAATCTTGCACAGTGTTTCACAGCCTCCCTCTCCCAGCTGAGGATGGGCACCCACATCCCACCAAGCATCTTCCCACAAAGGGCAGAGGGACGCAGGGCAAGGTGGTGGCTCCCGTGCTCGCAACATCCCAGCTGATACTCTCCATCACCAAAGAGCTGCCGGTAACAGTTCTTCCCAGGGCCACAGTCCTTCCCGCTAAACCTTGGGTCTGCTCCAAATTTATCATTGTGGAGCATTATTAATCCTCATTATCGTCAAGATCTTGGTGTGTGAGCCCAGGCTGAGGTGCCTTAAATTTATGCAGTGTTTAATTCCCCACAGCTCCTTTCCACAGGAGATAAATCTGATTTCTCAAACACGGCATAGACAACAGAGGAGCTGGGTTAAGACTGTTCTGACCATCACACAAATCCCAGCACAGTAAAGAAGGGAGAGGATAAATACCTGGAAATCAGCAAAAATAATAATCTAAAAGATTACAGAAATAATTTAGCTGGCTTTGAAAGACCATAACCATCAGCAGTGCCACGGGATGTCCAGCCACCAAACAAGCAAACACCAACCTCTGCTCCAGTTTTCATTAAAACATTAAATGTCTGTGTGACACAATCACTGATATCAGAGAAAGATGATCAGAGACCATCTGCTCTCAGCCATCTGATGGCTTCTACCCACACCCCTGGCTCCAGGGCAGACCCTTAGATGTGCTGCATTATCTAATCCCAAATGTAGCAAAAATAGGCTGGAGATTTTAATAACGGTGATCACATTGCATGGCTTTTTCCATTTTGAATACGAACAGAAGAGGAGCTGTGACGTGAAAAATTGCACTGTAAAAAATAAGATTAAAAATGCATCTGGTTTGGCCCTAAGGCCCACAGAGAAAGATGTTTCATTATCCAAGTCTAAGAACATAATTATGTTTTAATAATTTCTTCAATATGAAAGGTAAGTCTTTTTAGCTCGCTTTGTTCTTCCAAAGCTGCACTCGAACGAGAACCCCAAGACAAGCAACACTTGAGCCTCTTCATCTCCTCCAGGATCCAACCCGGAGCTCGTTGCAGCTTCATGGACAATCCCAGGGCACAGCCTCCCCCAGCTCTCCATCCCTCCGCGTCCCACGCGCTTATACATGAAGCATCGGGATTCCCTCTCTGCAGGTGACAACCCAAAGCATCTCCTCTTCCCCTCTGGGAAGGGGCAAAGTCCTCATTTCGGCAAAAAACTAACCCAATTAGCAGCCTTTAGGAGATCCGACAAGTTCAGCATCACACCAACAAGCTTTCCCCCCCTTAACTTGGCTTCTCCGGGCATCAGGACAAGCCTGTTGCGAGCCCCCCCCAAGCCCAGGGTGGGTTTTATTGCCCCTCTTGCTCAGGCCGGTGCACAGCCGGAGCCCAGCGGGGTCGATTCCAAGCAGCTCGCTTGGCACTAAAATCTGGTTTCCATAGAAACAGGTAGATAGCGCACAGAAACGAAATCTTATTTACTCAGTTAAAGAAAAGGGCTTTCCAGGCTGTAATTTAGACCTAGGGGTAAGTGCAACATCACTGGGAATACAAAGATTTCACGGCAGCAAAGAACACGGCTTCTAAATAAACACCACCTCCTTCTTCCTTTAACATTAATTATTATAATAAGACTAACAAAAATTGACACTTCAAAAAGTCCCGCCTCCCATTGGCTTCCTTAACAGATAGGTAATTTATTTTTTTTTTATTATTTTTAAGTGCTAGCTGTTTTCGGAAGCTTAATTTCTTGGCCCCTTCTCTGCCCCTCCAGTCTGGAATAACCCCAGTAACAAATCTGCAGCTTTAGTAACCCGTCAGCTATTCACTGGAGCTTGGGCACAACCACCACTTAAGATCTCAGGTCCTGAGGAGATGCCTTCAGACTGTTGGCTCCCTCTTTCCTTCAGCAGCTCTGCTCAGACCAGCCCCCAATTGCTGTTGACACACACAAATCACTCCGTTCCGCTGCTAAAAGTAGAGACTCTGAACGCCCGAGACGCTGCCTTGTGTGTTTGCAAAACACTTAATTTTGGGAGCATCCCAAAGGACCGGTTTCTTGCGTGCCCCCAAACACTTGCACACCCCAAATCTGTTAATGCTTCCAACGTTTAGATCTATAGGTTGGGGACAGAGCCTTAGCATCACTCTGCCTTGCCCTGCACGATTGCACGGTTCGAATATGTATTATTTCAGATGAATAATACATGATGGTACTGTAAATCTAGTCCCAGCTGAGAACGTGCTCTCCAGCAAGGAGCCAGGAAGGTTTCTGGGACCACACTGTGCTGTCTGGAGGTAGCATTTATCTCCTTGCTAATGAAGGGAGTTGCTGCTCCAGCATGGAAAAGGGGCTGCAAAACTCTAATTAATTAATGGTATTCAAAACCCATGCACGTTACTCTCCATGACAGCCCAAATCTCTTCCCACCAGAGACCCTGGGGCTAACTCCAGCCCTTGCTACTGGGAACTGGGGTCAATTTAAAATAAATGAAGCACTTGCAAACATTTCCTTACTGGGGAGCGAGTGTATGTGTGGGGGGGCAAAGCGTATTGCTTAAAAAAGGTCACTGAATAAAGATGACCTGCAAAAACTTGGGGATAGATCAATGCTTAATCCCATCTAGTGGGGCTCAGCCATCCTTCTGCAAAAGGCATGGATTTTGCTGAGTTCAGGGGGGGGTCTCCCCTGTCCAGCCCTGTCCCCAGGCCAATGGGGACCGTCCCCACGAAGTGCCACCTCGGGGCAGCCAGGTTTCCCGTCTCACTCGCACCACGAAGCCATGAAACCGAACCAGCTCCTTCTCAGGCCGGCGTTTTGCCGTGCTGGACCAGATCCCCCGGCAAACATCACAGCTCTGCACAGACATTACAAATAGTTATTTTTAAAATGACTGTGGAAGTGAATTTTCAAGCCAGACTGACAGCATCTGATGTTTGCTCATTAGCTGAGCCTGGGATGACATTGCTCATGGCTCTGCCAGGGTAATAAAGGAACCAGCTAGCAAACAAAGCAAAAATCAATATGGATGAGTGTAATATTTTTCATAATGTCTTTATTGTGTACAGCCTTCCTCACGCAGCTATTATTAGACACACTTTCTCTTCCTTTCGCAGCGAATGAAAGAATGGGAAATGTTCTTATTCACACCAGAAAATCCTACACTGATTTCATCCTCCCTGAAGAGTTTATAAATGAAACCTAAATAACAGACCAAATAACATATCCATCCTAACTGGTGGAGCTGGTTTCCCAGACACATCCTGACACCCCCCTGTTGATCTAGGCAGGGGCTGGGAGCCAGGGACATCCACGTGTCACCGGGTCCCCCCAAGCTGCCCAGCAGGAAACGAGTGGAGCCCTTGGATGCTGGTGGTACAAGTAAAGGAAGAAAAACTCCACTGGACAGGAAACTTTGCTAGCAAACGCAGCAGAACTGCATCCTGTCCGAAGGCATCCTCTCCGTGAAAGCAGTGACCCCAGATGACCGATGCCGAAGGGGAGGTAGGGTTTTGCCCAGCGCTGGGCGTGAAGGTTGGAGGCCAGAAGAAAAAGCATCAACTGTGCTATAACCCAGGCAGAGAGAGGACCCGCGACTCGTCATAAGGATTATCCTGCCCCAAAAGAGCTGTCAGGTGGGGAGGAGCAGGACCAGCTTGGGAAAACCCTTCCAGGGTTCCACCGCTACCAACCTCAGCCAGAAGCTGATGCATCAGACACCACTTCCCTGCAGCCTGGCTTCCCACAGTGACCTGGAGCTCACGCTTTGGGGAGTTCTGCAACCCAGGATCTACTGTGTGCCTGGCTTTTTCGGCAAATTTCTATTTATTTAAGTGCAGAAGTCTGCTTTTGCCTGGCTGGTCCCACTCTGGCAGTAGTGGGAGCACTCCAGTTCCCATTTATTTCTTGTGAAGCGGATGACACACAATAAGCATGGAAACGTTGCAATTCCCACACCACAGCACTGACAACGGAGCCACCAGCACCTCCCTCTCCCTGCCAGGGACTCCCACCAGGCTAAGCAAGATCAATGTCTTCTGACATCGATTAAGTACAGCGAAAATTACCTTAATTACCCACACTGCGCTGAAGCCCCGACAAGGTTAGAGCAAGCAGTGCTTTCATGCTTCTTGGACACGAAGGTGAAACCATCGACAGCAAAAGCTTTGATGCAAAGCAACAGCAGTTACGTGCCGGGCCTGAAAAGTCACCACCATCCTCTTTTGTCCCTTGAGTCACCTCCTGAAAACCCCACACCGATTCCTTTGACTATTTGCTGGCACGCTGCATCCAACGAGAGCCACGCTTTCACCGGGTTCTTCAACCCACGAGCCACTGCCTAAAGGAATGTGGACACTTAATGGTACCTGGCTGGATGCAGACAGGGCTCATATTATTTCACTGTGAAGGTGGTTTTTTCGCTCCCAGAGTGATGAAGCTCTGGCCCAGGTCGCCCGGAGAAGCTGTGGCTGCCCCATCCCTGGAGGGGTTCAACACCAGGTTGGATGGGGCTTGGAGCAACCTGGTCTGGTGAGAGGTGTCCCTGCCCAATGCAAAGGTTGGAACTGGATGATCTTTAAGGTCCTTTTCAACCCAAACCACTCTATGATTCATATTTTAAGAGGATCTTGCCCTTTCATTGCCAGGACAGTGCTGGGCTGAGCTCAGCAGCAAAGTGAAGGGGAGGCAAGAGGTGGGACTGCAGAGCCCCAGCCCTGCTCACAACCAGAAACCACACCAGAAACACACCTTGCAGCTGCTGTTTGATTTTACTTTGTCCTTGTAATGGCAGAGCTGATCCCCTCCAAAGGGGCAATCCCCTCATACAGGGCAATCATTGCTTTTTCTGTTGGATCTCAGTACCTGGGGAAGGGCTATTGAATATAATCAGGGACAAAAGCAAAAGAAATGATTCCTCTGTGGCTTCACTCTTGGTGAGTAAGCAGAAACCATTGATTAAAAATGAGAAATGAGAAGAGGAAGCGCCTCTCTGCTTCATAAACAGCTCGGGACACAATGGTTTATACTGTACATAAATTTAAACAGAGGAATAAATAGCCTCTCCTTGGATACTGGCCTAAGCAAAATGATGGCAGGATGGAAGCAGCGCTGCAGGAATGGACCCTCCGCACTAAACACAGGCGACAAGATCTAAATGAGAAGAAGGACAGATGAGAAGGTTTTACCTGTCTGGGAATTAGTCAGGCTCAGCTGGAGGTAGCAGCCAGGCCACCAGAGCAGCTCCTGCGCTGAGCCTCTGCTCGGGCTTCAGCCTGGCATCCATGAGACACTGGCAGACCATAAGATGAAGCACAAAAAGCAAACGGCACACACTGACCACAGCATTGCAATGCGAATTCTCTAAAAAACATCAATCAGGGCTGCTACGCTGGCAGTTGGGGTCTCCCAGCCCTGTGGCACACACGGATGGGCTATGACCTGCTGAAAAGCCCCAGCACTGCCACTGGAGGGAATGGGTGGGTTCCTCCCTAAAGAGCAAACCCACTTTTGTAACCATCCCTCAAAGCTGGTGCACAGAAGACCTGCCTCCACTTTCAGTATAGAAATAAATAAAATGCTTTGGGAGGGAGTCTTTATCATGGAGTATAGGGATAGGATTAGGTTTTAACCTGAAAAGAGGAGAGAGCTAGATTAGATCTTGAGAAGAAATTCTTTGCCGTGAGGGTGCAAAAAATAGTTGTCAGGAGTTCTGGGGAGATCTTATAGCAGCTTTCCAGGATGTGAAGGGGGCTTATAAGAAAGATGGGGAGGGACTTTTTACAAGGCCATGTAGTGATAGGATGAGGGGTAACTGCTTCAAACTAGAGGGGAGATTGAGATGAGATCTCAGGAAGAACATTGCTGTGAAGGGGGTGAGACCCTGGAACAGGTTGCCCAGGGAAGCTGTGGCTGCCCCATCCCTGGAGGGGTTCAAGGCCAGGCTGGATGGGGCTTGGAGCAACCTGCTCTGGTGGGAGGTGTCCCTGCCCAGGGCAGGGGGGTTGGAACTGGATGATCTTTAAGGTCCCTTCCAACAGTAACTACAACAGAGTCTACAATTCTATTCTGCACAGCAAGAAGTCCTACACACACCTCGCTCAGTCCTGTGCACCATTAGCACTGTTGTTCCCAGCAAATCTCAGCACCCAACTTTTTACAGCCATTCATTTGTTCCCACAAAACCGTCAATGGCCATTTTTCAGATGGAAAACCCAAGGCCCAAAGATGCTTGAGCCATTTGGCTGAGACCAAACCAGAAGGACGAGCCCCGGGCTGCCTTTCACACGTGCCACACTGGAAGCCCCAAGGCCGGGAGGAAGCCAAGCCATCCCCAGAGCCGCCAAGAAAAACCGAGCTGTATTTATATGCACGAGCACTGAACAGCAGGTATAAATGCATAAAGCTACGAGCCAATACAGCTCTGCACAAAGGGGAAGTGGGGGGTTATATATAGCTGTATTTTTAAATAGTATTTATGATATTTGGCGCTCTTGGGACGGTGTGAAGCACCGTAGGCTTTGCTAGTTTGGAGCGGGCAGCTCTGCACGCCCGTGCCAGGCGAAGGGGAAATAAAAGGCTCAAGGCTGAGACACAGCCCAATAAAGATATTTTCTCCTGCGCCCTCGCCCAGATCCCCACTGGGAAAACACGAGTGCATTAATTCATTGCACCGTCAGGTCCAGGGTGGGGGAAGAAGCGAGTTCCAGGGTTGAAGAGCACTTGCTTTTGGCAACGCACCCCTCGCCATCGCGCCAACCACTTCAGCCGTGCACCACGGCTGGGATCCCGGGGTATTATTGTTGGAGAAGGCAGGATAAATCTCCAAGGGCATGGCTAGAGAAAGGGGGGAATTAAACCAGCTTTAACTCTTTGGAAGCGGGGCTGGGGTGGGGGAGTGGGGTAAAAAAAAACCAAAAAAACAACAGTATTGAAAAGAAATTTGAGGATCCACTTGGCTCCTTCCCTCCCCTGCGCCCGCCCCTCCCCTCGCTTTCTCCAGCGAAATGTGCACAAACACATCCTGTGGCCGGGGCTTTTCATCTGCTGCCAGGGAGATAAAGCGAATTCCTGCCGGCTGGGGTGGGAGCAGCGCCCGGTGCGAGGCACTGCCGGCCCCAGCCGCGACCGAAGGCGGCTTGGAAAACACGGCGGTGGCCGAGCACCCCGCTCTGCGCTGCCAGGGGACGAGGGGGTCCTGTCACTGTCCCTCGGTGGCAGCAGGCTTCCAGGAGGACGGTGGGTGGCCCAAAGATTTGGGCATCGTCTCAAACCATCGGTCCGGTAGATGGACCGTGGGGAAAAATGCCATGCACATCTGGACCCTGGCTGGCACGTTTCTGTGAACAATTGGAGGAAAATATAAAATATAATGGCACGTCAGGGCTAAAGGCAGGGGACCCCGCCAAGGGACGGGCAAAGGCAGCACTTCGGGCTGGGACAGAGCTGGAGTCATAGGCTCTTTGGTGGAAATGCTCCAACTTCTGGCATGGATCACCAAACAAGCCCCTGTGCAAGACCTGCTCAGGGATGCTGAGGAAAAGGAGGGACAGGAGCTCTGTGGGGACAAGGCAGCCCAGGCAAAGGGGTGCTGCAGGGTCTGGTATCACGAGGAGAGCAGCAGCTGCCAAAGGTATCACCAGAAAATACACAACTCAGTGTGGATTGATGGTTTGGGGAAGGGTCCAGCAGTGCCCAGCACTGGAGCTGAGGGCTCTGGTCCTGCACCAGCACAGACCTCTGATGGCTCTTCCCAAGGGAACCACCACCCCTCAACACCTCCCTGCAAGTCCAGGACAGTCTGGCTGCTTCCCTCCAGCAGGAGAAACAGCTGTAAGCTTTATGGGATTTTAAAGCAGGACAGACAGGAGGGATGGGAAAAGGCTGGAGACTGGGGCATTTAAGCCTAAAAGGTCCTCTTCAGGATTTACTCCAAAGCAGCTAATCTGCACTAACAGGAGTAAAGCAAAGGGTGATGTCACCAACTCCATCTGCCTCAAATTTGCTCTAAGCCTACATCTCCCTAATTAAAAAGAAGGGGGAATAAAAAAAAAAAAAAAAAAAAAAAAAAAAAAAGAACAAAAAACACTTCNTGCTGGGGAGGCACAAAGGGTTCCCATCTCCCTCCACCCTCATGTCCACACAACCTTTGGGAAGTTAAAAAGAAGGGGGAAAAAAAAAAAAAAAAAACCAAAAAAAAAAAAGAATCACCAACACTTGCTAAATAAACCCAAAGCCAAGAAAACACCCCCCCACACACAAAATGCCTTTCTCCCTAACCAGCTAAAAATACTGGCACTAATAACCTCTCACACGTCCTGGCCGGTTAGAGATAAGGAGAGGTGGGAGATGCAGCAGGCCAGCAGAGGTGGGGACACGGGTGGCAACCTGCTGCCATCGGAGATAACCGGCCCCCCCGGGGGATGCTGCATCAGTGATCACCGTACGGGAATGAAAATGGGCTCTGCTAATGGTCGGGGCTGATGCTCTGCGCTGCTGTTGGCCTTTTAATGACTGGGCAAATGGAAAAACCGATGAAGTTGAAATCACTTTGTCACCTTCTGGGAGGTATTGTGTTGAGTTAAAAATGTTTCTTTTCCAGTGAACTCTGCGAGCAGAAATGAGCCCAGCTGACACCGCGGTCATTAGCTACCCAGTTAGTCAGTATCCAGGTCATTAGCCCATTCAGTCTGAGCTCTGGGAGCCACGGGGTCCCTCGGGAACACTGATGGAAGGAGAACCAACCATCCCAGCAGGGCCCAGCAGAGGGGTGGATTTGCTGAGGTTTGCTACATGATGATCCCAGCCTTCACCAGCCTCGCTGAAGCCTGGCTCTGCAGGCAGGAATAAAACTAAGAGCAGTAAGATCCATCTCTGGCTGCCGAGAAGGATGGACAAGATAGCACTAACGAGCCCGTAACAGGCAGCAAACTCTGGTCCCCATGAGCCTTAACATCTGGATGCCCACGATGCACCCAGTGTGCCCCCAGCATCAGCACCCACCTTTACTGGGGGGAGAACTTGCTCCTCACCACATCGACAAGATTTCCCACACATTGTGGAAAATTTAATTAGGGCCCAAATGACCAACTTCAAAGCCCAGGGAAGGACACAAGCACCGGGAGACGCTCAGGCTCCCAGACTTGCTGGCGAGCTGGCCCGAGGGTACAATTTCTGCCCGTTTCAAGTAAACCTGGAAATCTTCCCAAGCACAACGGGCAGTGTCTCGAGTTAATGACCAGCTCCAACCCAGGGAGCTAAATCGGAATTTCAACACAGAAGAAATGCTGAAAAAGTCCTGTGGGCTGTGCTGGTCCCTCCTGCAGTGTGGGGATACTCAGTAAGGAGGGAACAGGTTCTCCAGGGGTGTCAGGGGTTGTCCCCCTGCACCGATCACAGCTGCCCCCCAGCCCCTGTGAGGAGATGAGAGCCAGGGCTGAGTGCTCCTTCCATCACCGCACAGGAAAAACTCATTTGGCTTTTTGTATGAGCAAGATTTGATCTCCCTTCGCTGTTCCAAGGCTCTGCAGGTCAGTAGGGACCAAACCCGGAGCCATGGCAGAGTGTGACAGGGTCGGTGGGGTTTGTCCCCAAGGAAGCCCAGGAGACTCCACCAGCCCCACACTCTCAGAGCTGTGGCAGTCCACCAGGCCAGGTCTGGCAAACAAATATTCATCACAAGCCTGGCCACAGGGAAAAAAAAAACCCACTAATTTCTGCCTCAGTCTGAGGATTTCTATCACATGGCGGTTCCTGAGAGCTCTTTCCTTGAGTGTTTCTTACTTTAAAACTAAGAATTTGCCTCCAAGCTTGTCTGGGCAGACAGACATCTGCGTGTGTCCATGCTGTGAGAGGCAGCAGGTATAAATGGGAAGCTGATGTAGCTGAAAACTGAAATCACAGGAGATGCACAGCCCTGGGGAGGATGCTGCAGCGGCAGCCCAGCACCTGGATCCTTCCTCAAACTACAGACCTGGCTCCCCAACAAAACCCAAGCTCCGTATTCCATCCCCACTCTGCCTCGCAGTTTCTGTGTATTAAAGAGAAAGTTCCTTTTTCCCCTTTACGCAAGATGCTCTGGCGTGTACAGATCCCTCACCACAAACCAGCACGGGGATTCCCACAGAAATTTTCCATAAACACGGCGCTGATGTATCTCATCTCGAAGGAGGTTTTTCTCAGCCAAGGAGAAGGCAACAATCTAGAAGGGGAAGGAGACAGAGGACATGGGAGGTTTCTCAGAAAGGATTGTGGGGTGCACAGAAAGCTCAGGGGTGATGCTGCAGATCCTTTGTATGGGTCTACACGAGCTCTTGTAATATTACAATTAAGGCGCAAAAATGGGAAAAAAAAGTAGAGAGTCAGGCAAGTGTGTGACAAACCCCTGGTGTGTGTGAGGGAAGCTGTTGAGGCACCTCAACTCGGGGGAGACAGACGGCGGAGCTGCAAAAAGTTAAAGACAGGAACGGCAATTCAAAATGACGAGATGTAGAAACGATATTGCAGTCGACGGAGCTTGAACTAAGTTTATCCCAGCAGCAATCTGCTGCGGCGCCCAAGACAGGCAGCCTGGCAGGTAAGGGCTCCCCAGCCGCCACAGAAAATGCATCTGTCTGTGTTTTCATGAGCTGAGACCCAACATCTGGGCAGCAGAGCAGGGAACCTGGTGCCCTGTCCCTGTCCCGAAGGGCAGGACCACGTTCTTGGCATCGCTCCTGATTCCTCCCCAGGATCCGCCAGCAGCCATGGCACGGCCAACCTTCTGCCAAACAGAACAGCCACACAGCCTGGCTATCCAGGGCAGCAGAGGGTGATAAAGGGATAGCTCTTCAGTTTTTCTTATAATTTCCATTGTTTCTTTACACACTGTTAACCGCTTCATAGAATGGTTAGAGTTGGAAGGGACCTTAAAAATCATCACATTCCACCTCCCACCACACCAGGTTGCTCCAAGCCCCATCCAGCCTGGCCTTGAACCCCTCCAGGGATGAGGCAGCCACAGCTTCTCTGGGCAACCTGTTCCAGGGTCTCACCACCCTCACAGCAAAGAATTTCTTCCTAAAATCTAATCTAAGTCTCCCCTCTCCCAATTTAAAACCATTACCCCTCGTCCTGTCACTCCACTCCCTGATAAAGTCCCCCCCATTTCTCCATCTAAGATCAATAGCGCCCAGCAAGCCTGTGGTGAGGAGCTACCACCACGTTTGCCCACACTGGTTGCTGCACCCGACTCCACAGCATGTCAAATCAAACCAGTTGAAACACCAGCTGGAGGGTGGATTTCCTCACTTCCAATCCTCCCTCCGGCACTTTTAACCATCAACCATCCCAGAGCGGGCCCCAGCATTAGCTGCTCACACAGCGTGAATGCTCCCAGTACTGAGATTGCAAGTCCAAACAACCCCAAATTTCTCAAACCATCAACGGCTTCGCAGCCTAAGGCAAGTCCTCGTAGAGGTCTGCTTGCTGGGAAGTGCTGAAGCATCGATATGTTCCAAAAAAACCCAGTGTGGGACTCGTTTCCTTAAATCACAAGCTATTTCAGACCCTTACCATCCTAAAAGCTTGGGCCTATTTAATTTTTTAATTGAGGTACTAAGGAGAGGGTTGATTTAAGCAGCTGCTTCTTCTCCCCAGCCAAAAAACACTTCCCCAAATGCATCCCATCAGCTCTGACCCAGCCTCACAATTTAAAACCATAGAGCAGCCCCATAATAAACCCCCATAATAAAGCTGCATCAGCAACACCCAGATCCAGGGCTGCTGCTTGACTTCTTTAATTTCCCACACTTGCACAGCTCCTTGGGAACTGATTTATAAGTATAGTTTAAAACCTCATTGGAATCAAAACTAATTTATAGACTTGAGAGGAGGGGGAAAAAAAAAAATTGACATTTTTTATATCATACACCGTCACCGTAAATCAATTTCCATTTTGCGCCCCTGGTGCAAGCTGCTTCCAGCCTCGGTAAATAAATGCCAAGGGTAATGAGTTTTGAAACAACCAGCCTGAAAGTAACAAAGAAAATGACAGTCGCTGAAAAATCCTTATGCTGCCAAGAAACCCCAACTGCAAATTAAAATGATTACTGAAACCCAAGTGACAAGGCAGAGGAGACCGAGAATTTGAGCAAGTAGTTGATTTTTGCGACTTCAGTTTATTTTATCTTCCTCCTCCAAAGTCATGGGAGATGCGTGGTCCTCTCCTCGTTAGCGACTGCGCCACAGGAGGTCATCGCTTGTTGGAGGAGGATGAGCTGTGCAGCGGCTTCTCATGTGGGTAATGAACCTCCCAGTGGTTTCAGGCAGCGAGGCTCTTGGAAAGCAGGAGGGGACGAGTGCCAGCCCTCTACCAGGAAGGAATTTCACATGGAAGGAAAGCAAAGGCAGCTGCAAAGAACCCACAGCAACCAGTAAGGCAGCCATCCCTCACAAACCCATAACCAGCCATCCCTCACGAGCCCATCACGGGGTCAATTATTGAATCGTGGACTGTAATTTCCTGGAGGATAACTGTTTCCTCCAGTTTTGTTTCTGCCCTGGGAGGCCCTGTATCACTGTAGGTGTGCGAGGCTGAGTGTGAAGATTCTCTTCATCGAGGGTGCGACGCCCTGCCTCAAGATCTGTGGTTTGCAGGTGGCAAATACCATTTCACAACCCAATTGTACCTGCCCATCCAGCTGGAGAAAAATCAAGCTTGGTGCTGCCACATTAAAGCACAGAATGGTGTGGGTTGGAAGTGACCTTAGAGACCACCCAATCCCACCACCCTGCCCTGGGGAGGGACATCTCCCACCAGATCAGGTTGCTCCAAGCCCCATCCAGCCTGGCCTTGAACCCCTCCAGGGATGAAGGAACCACAAGGCACAACACTCTCCTCCTTACACAGGAGCACTGGCAATGCTACAGAGAAACACCCTTTTTCAACATGTTAACCCCAAAAAAAAGCTGCTGGGTGAAGCGTGGAGGAACAGATGCACCACCGATAAATCGTTTTGTTGTGCTGCATCCTTTGTATCAACAAGAGCAGGATCATCCAAGAAATAACATTTGTCACCCTCCCTTTCCTTGCCCACTGCTTGACTTCGGGAGCCCTTCCCACCTTAGCAGGAAGGTGTGAAGCTGTCGGCAGGAGATGCGTGGGAGGAAGAGCGACATTTCAATAAACACTTGAGAAACAGCTCAAACCAGAGCTGATACCCCTCTGCCAGCTCGTGTGAAACAAGGAGGGAGGGTGAGAAATGTCTTCATAAGAAACAAAAGCCTCTGAGAGATGCCTTGTGAAGCCCTCAGTGCCCTGGCCAGCGTTGCCCCACATGAACATTGGGAAGGCATCATGGAATGGAATGAGGCAGGATGGGTGCCACCAAGGTCTCAGCTACTGTACAGAGAAAGAGAGGAGGTCTGGAAAACCTGAAAATCACCCAGGATGACCACGCACCCATCAAACACAACCTCCTGTGTTTTATCAGCTCTGCAGCAAACCTGGCTGTCAAGGAGGGAGATGCGTCCCGTGCCATCTGCTCCTCCTATTTTGAAGCCTCAACTCCATGGGGAGAGTCTTTGTTCATCAAACCTGAGACAGGCGTTTCGCAAAGCATCTCGTGGGGCTCGGGAGCATCCACTGCACAGAGCACGAGCAGCCCCTGTCTCTCAGATCACGGGCAGCACGGTCCCACCACGGAGACCAGCAGCTCACGCAAAGCTTTAGGATACCCCAGGATGAAAGGCGAGGGATGTAAAAATCATTCATTTTTATTATTGCAAGAGTAAAAGCCGACAGTAAAAGCTGACGCAGACAGCAATCCATCGCTCAGTAACCACCAGACATCATCAGGCTCAAAGAAAACAGCGAAATACTATTTGAATAAACTAACAAGAAGGCACAATTACCAATGAAAGCAGCAACCAGGTGAGACTTCACATGCGCTCCCCTCAACCCACAGCTTCAGAGACACACGGCACGGGGCTCAAACATCTCCCACCGCAGATGAGGCGTCTCCGGTGGCTGGGGATGCAGCCTCTCCCCCAGGCACACGTCACACTCGGAATTGGGGTTTATTTTTTAAGTTTGCCAAGGAGCTGGCAGCTGCAGCCCAGTCGGGGTCAGCAGCCAGTGCATCTCCCCTGGCCCTGCCACCGAGTGTCCAAACATCCCCTGATATAAAGTGATCCTCTGACCAGTCAAATCACTTGATCTATGAAGGTAATTTGAATTTATGTAGAAGAAATGCAAATTCAGCCCTAAGGCCATTCTCCTGTATGCAGCCCGGGAGCATCCCGGCACACACATGCTTCAGAGGTGAGTTAGTTGGAAAATAAGAGCCAAGCTAATTACTGGTCCCAGAGCACTAAAGCTTTAGTTATGCTTCAGAAGGAAAAGAAATAAAAAAGACTGATATAGGGGAAACAAAACAAAACAAAACAAAAAAAACCCAACCCAGAACGACTACATTTGTCTTTTATTAAGCAAAGCCTGGAATAGACAGACCTTCTGTGTCCAGAGAAAGGGAAGGAAAGGCCAGGTCCCATCTGTCTGTGTCTGGCAGCTGCCACCCCATACGCGTGGCCATGGGGGGACGGGTGCCAGGGCAGGATCCCAAGGGACCCCCCTCCAGGTCCTTGCACTGTGGTTCTCCCCAGCCCTGACTCACCTGCCTGGGGATGGGTGGCCTGCAATTTATAAAATACCAATGTGTAAAGAATTAGGAGCATTTCTGGGAATTCGACAGGCTTCTTAAAACAGAGACCCACAACGAAGGTGGTGGGTTACCACCAGGGCTGGTCCCTACTCTGTAATCCAGAGATGATGCACATCCAGGAGCCAGCCCAGACTCCTCCAGACTCTGAAATAACTGTTTTTAGCAAAAGAGGGGTAAAACATACAAGAGCTGATATAAAACCCTGCAGAGCCAAGACTCGCAGCAAAGTGGCCATGGGGCAGAGAAAGCAAACGGAGCAGAGGAAGAGCATCATCTCCAGATGCAGAGCATCATCTCAAAAGGCAAAGCATCATCACGCTGTATCTTCCCAGAGGAAAAATTGCAACCCATGGTCGTGCCACCCATTATCCCCTACCACAGGCTATGGGGAGATGGGACACCCCGTGCTCGTCCTTCCCACTCCTGGAAAGGCACCAGCACCGACAGTGGCTGCAGCATCCAAGGGTCGGAGCAGCGGAAACAATGCTGGGTAGAGGAAAAAGAAAAAAGTTTGCAACTAAAGGCTTAACAGGGGTGATTCACACTTCCCTGCTGCAAAGACATGTCCCTATTTGCCAAGTATTTCACCTTGGCTTGGCAAAGGACCATTGGTGAAAGGCACCTCAGTCACGTAACCTCACCATAAAAGCCCTGGCACAGAGTTAAGAGCAATATTTAGGTGTCCTGCTCAAAGGAGGGCCAAGAGAGAAATGGAAACTCCATATGGCTGCTTTATATATCTGGCAGCTTTATATATTTAGCTGGCTGCAAAGGGAAACGTGCGGCTGTCGAGAACAATGATACCAGTTCCTGACACAGCGCCGTGGCCCAGGAGAGAGCTCCTGACAGGAAAAAGCCTTTGCCCAGTGAGCCTGGTGAGCAGATGGCCACCAGCCCCTGGTGGGCACCAGCACGCACCCCAGCCCCACTGGAAAACAACATCTCCAGCTTTTGGTGAGGTTGTGGAACCACGGCAAATGCAGCCATTGGTTGGAAATGGATTTCCAACCCCCCTGCCATGGGGACACCTCCCACCAGACCAGATCAGGTTGCTCAAAGCCCCATCCTTGAATCCATCCAGGGATGGGGCATCCACAGCTTCTCTGGGCAACCTGGGCCAGTGTCTCACTTCAGTTCCAGACTCTGCAAGCATCCAAGAAGCACAGAACAGCCTGCAAGCAGTGAGAGGCGAGGCTCAGGGCTCCCACCATCTGGCAGAGAAGTCAATACCTGCTGTCCCTGCACCCCAGATTTATGGGTTCAGCGCTGTTTGGGGGAAAACTTGGAAAATCACAGAGCACTGGAGACTTGGCATCTCCTCCCTCCATAGTGGCTGCTAACGAAGCTGGGTCATTTAACATGCACAAACCTTACTGCACCTTAGCAAGATACCCAAATACACAGTGACTTCTTATAGTATGTACATAACATGCTAGCACAAGCGTGAGGAATTACATGTAATACATGTATATGTACAGAGGGGAGGAGAAAGTGAGGACACTTCTCCCCACGGTGCTATTTGATAGTCTTGTAGATCAGTGAGGTTCAGCTACGGGACAGGAGGATACAACAGAACTTACATCACTACTTTCTCTGAAGTCTAAATACTGATAAAACATTCAAATGGAATTTTAAAATTATTTTAATTTTTTTTTTTTTTTTACTAAAAGGCTGCCACCCACAAAGCTTGTTTGTTGAAATGAATGAGAAACAGGGACCATGCAAAGCCTGGCAGAAGAGGAGAGGAAACATTTTCCTTGTGATTGACAAGATAAAGCCTTCAAATGATTGACAGGACAAAAGGCTTTTGTTTTCAGTTGATAGGCAGTGCAGTAATTTTCTTTAAATGGCATCTTTTCTCCCCAGGTCTTTCTGAAAAAAACACAAACAGTAAGATGAACCCCTGCATTGAACTCAGTCGATCCCCTGCCCGGGCGAGGTGACCAAAGGCCGCTTATCACTGTTCTTTCTACAGTCCAGAGCCTGAAGAAGCCAAGTAAATCAAAGACATGTTGGGGAACCAACCCTGCTGCCATCACAGGCACAGCCACTGTGCAAATGGGGGGCCACAGCATTGCACAGGACCCGAGAACATCAAACAGTATCACTCTCTGGGTAATTCCATTCTGTTCTACTGAGCACCTTTCCTGGAAGCAAATCCTATGGCATCCCTGCCTGTTCTCTTCTCTTCCCAAGCCTCTTCCCTCCCCAGCTTCCCTCCCCCAGCAAAAAAAAAATCAATGCACATGACGTACTATGGCAACAAATTCAAGCTATGTTAGGTGTGCTCCAGTGATAGGCACCTTCCAGGGAATAACCCTCCTGGAGGAGCCAGGATGCTCCAGGAGACAGATGAGCTGGGTGAATCATAGGATCATAAAATCATAGAACGGTTAGAGTTGGAAGGGACCTTAAAGAAGACATCACAGCATTACTCCATCCAGCCACCTTTGCCACCAGCATCACTCCTTTAGCATCCCTCATGGTGACCAAGCCACATCTTCAGCCCCCCAGAAACACCCACCCTGACTACACAGGTCACTCCAGCACCAGGGGTTGTTATTCCCAGTGCATTCCCAACACCAGAAGACCTCATCCTGCAAGCCCTTGCACAGAGACAGCCATATGGACCAAGAAATTCATCCCCCGTGGTGTAACTCTTCCCTCAGTGAGTAATCTTTCCTTGCACAGGGCAATGCCTGCTGTGAAATCAAAGGGCAGTTAAAAAGCGGGTGTCACCCCGTTTAGGTGACCTTCCCAGCAGGTATC
>VZRU01018398.1:87724-98215 GCA_013398155.1 Pedionomus torquatus | reverse complement strand
ACAAAAAAAAAAAAAAAAACAAAACAAAACACACCAAAAATCCAGAGCCAACGATTAAGTCTTGAGAAGGCATGTATGAATTTGTTTTGTTTCGGAAGAAAAAGAATAAATAGTAGCCTCAAGTCAGGATAATATTTATTCACACGCTTCACTTTGAAGTTCAGCCCCTGTCGACTTCACGTGGTGCGTGAAAACTAAACCTCCTCGAGAAGAGAGCCTTCCGAAACCACAGCCCTGAGCAAGGGAAGGAAGAAAGGAAACTGTTCAAACCCAGGTATTTACAAAGGAAAATAAGCCTCGGCACCAGGAGAATTATCACTGTTCCCCCAAAACACAAGGAATGGAAATGGGTTTACTTCTGCACCTCCCCCAGACCCGCAGAACAATTCTCCTGGGTTCAGGGAACTGGGTTTCATGGCAGGAAAAGCAAAACGAGAAGAGCCTGGTTAATCTCCAAGGTAAATCCCCATTTGCTTGGTCCTTCCCTGCCATAAAGAGGGATTTCTTTATCCTGCCATTTCTTCCTGCCAGCATTTGGATGCGTTTCCACACCTGGGTGGACACCTGCAGAGCTTCAGGAGCTGGGACACGTGGGACGGGCAGGAACACGCTGGGGCCGGTGGCAACGCATCCAGCAGCAAAGCCTGGAAAAGCACCAGGGCATCCAACACCCCCGGGGGCAGCTCCTGCCCAGCCCCACGCAACAGGAGCCGCCTTACTGAGCTCGTCTCGGAGGCATTTCTGTTTTCTGAAGTCATTCTGGATGTTTTCCTTCTTCAAGCCTGCGTCTCGAGCAGAAACCCCCAGCCCGGGGTGGGGGACAGGTGATGGGGGAGGCAGATTTCTGCGCCCAGCCTCAGCACCCAAGCTCCAAACTTCAGGCCAAAACAGCACGGAATGAAAAGCTTTTAACACACTTTGCAAACATTTTGGCACAGGTTTGCCCAGCGCAGGCCAAGGAGAAGAAAAGCAAACAGCCCTACCTTCTCCAAACAGAAGCACCACGAGGGTCATGTGCAAAGAGAACATTTCTTTCTTTCTTTTTTTTTTCCTTCCCCTAAAACACTAAGTGCATCACAGATAATCACTGGTGTCAAAATCCCTCAGCCACTTCACCCGCTATATCGCCCAGAATGCAAACACATGGGAAATTTTCCCCCTATATATATAGGGGGATATATATATATATATCTCTTGGATCTCTCTCCACAGGTCCTCTGACCGGCTTTACTGAACAGGCAGGTAAAACCAGGAAGGTAAATCACACCCCAGTACCTTCTCCTTCACAAACACTCCTGGGTAATGCCTCTTACCTGACCTTTCTTTCAGTTGGGTCACTCATATTTATAGTCACGCTTCATTTTTCTTTAAGCGTGCCCTTGTTACGGCATTTGCTCGTTTATGTTTCAGAAGAGAATAGGGTAGAAATGGGTTTAATGGAGCTGGAAATAGATTGGAGCAAAACCACACAAAATCTGAAGATCTGCTCATCCTTCAGACAGCTTACATGAACAGGAACTCGCTGTGACTAATTCTAATCGATCGCTACCTCTCTACAAGCCTTTCTATAGCAAGTCAGAGCCAGGGAAGCATCTGAGAGGCGTAAAGTGCCTGAAGTTACATGGGTTTTTTGGCTGTTTTACATCCCTGTGACACCTGGTGCAAACAGAAGTGTCTGCTGCAGATCGTCGTGCGTGGAATTGGAACTTCACAGAACCCAACAGCTCCCAGGACTGGCACTGCAACACCCTGCTTTCAAAAAGCCTTCTCCAGCAACACCACCTGCAGCCCAAGTGGCTGTGTCCTCCAATTTTCTCCTTCCAGGGGTGCTGGTGCTGCCCCTTCCCTGCATTTTGGAGGTCCTTGCCACTGGAGAAACAAGAAGCCCAAAGCTGAGCATCCCTGGCCACAGACCATCCATCCCTGACATGTCCCCGGCCAGTTTCTCCTTAGCCTAGCCCAGGGCAGGTTCTCCTTACCTTCCCTTGCTTTTCAAATTCTCTCCCTGTCGGAGTTAAAACCGATTAGCCGACAAAACAGTGTGATAAGGTGGAAAACATTCAAGCTCTACTGCTCCTCTGAAGGACAACTGCTCTTCTGTGAGCCATTGACCAAGAAGAGGCACATTAGGAGGGGCCAGGGGCGTGCCAGGAGCTCCTGGCAAGGGGCAATTAAACCCCTTTATGTGCCAGAAAAGGGCTACGAAGGTGGGGAGAGGCTGCCCACAACCCTGGGGAGCCCCTCTGCTGGGTCCCCTGCCAAGGAGCCTAGAGGGCTGGGCTGTCATCACACCACAGCTCCATCCTCTCCGCTGCCCAGTCTGGCCACCAGTCCCAGTCCCACACAGGGTCTAAGAGCCACGTCAAGGGTGGTGCAGAGCTGTTGGGATGAATTTTGGTTCCCCTTCCTCTGACAGAGTCAACTGGGATCCAGCCAAATGACATGGTCTGTCCTGCAGGGAGGATTGCTGGGAGGTTTTATGATAGAGGAGGAGACTTCATGGTAGCCAAAACCACCAGCCCTTCAGTCCAGCCCAGTCCCCAGGGATGCGGGGAGCACAATTCATATGCAGCCCTGGAGAAAAGCAGATCTCCATCCCTGCTCCCCTCTCCAGGACCTGCTGGTCCAGCTCCTGGGCTGCAAATGGAGAGGGTGAGGGAAACCCAGACAGAAGCAACCTGTAATTTCACAACTTGAATCTGCTGTGTGGACCTACCACAAACAATCTAGGATCAGGACATGGTCCAAAGCTGCCCAGCCTCTAATGGTATGAAGAAAATTTCCTCTTTGGCCTTTTTCTTAAAACCTTAGTCCCAGGAACCTTGCAATTACTTGCTAACTGAGCTTTCAGTTTTATTTTCCAAGGTTTTAGCTCTTTGCAACTGCAGAAAAAGCCTGAAGCATTACTCAAGTGCTCCCTACTCAAATAAAAGGCCTCCAGAAACAACCCCATAGCTGTGTTTTTAAAAGAAATAACCCACTTTGAGAGCACATAAGCCATTCACCCTGAATTCTTTGTAACATCAACAGATGACGGCACAGGCACAAGAGTTTGCTGCAAGCCCGTGCACCCAGCCAGGGAGCAGAAGGTCCAACCACCATGAGAAAGCAAAAGGCAAGACCACATGCAGGCCATGAAGTACCACAAACATCTCCCTTCCAAGCAGGGTTCAGAGCTCGATCTCCCCAAAATCCTCAGCCCCACGGTGCTCCTTCTCTGAGCTACCAGCCTTCTCCACCCACAGCCTTCCCTGGCTGTCCCAGTTTACCCCCAAAAAATTCCTTCTGGCAGCTCATCGGGAGAAACACCACTGTGAAAACACACACTAGTGGGAACCTGGCAGCCAAGAGTTAACCCTTCATCCTCCCCCAAATCCCTCCTCTTTCTTCCCATTCTCAGCTGCCCTTGACATCGATGATTTCCAACCAAGGCGACAACCAGCGCGTCCCAGTTTTGCCTGGGAAGGGTGGAGGAGAAGTTGACATCCCAGGCTGGGCTGAAGGCGGCCGGCACTAACGGCGAGAAGCTGCAGGGAGGGGGAAATTTCATCAATGCACAAATGGAATTTGCCAAGAGGCATTTTAAGAGTCAATTCTTCACACTCCAGTAATTAGAACAATATTATGAAAAAAAGGCGAGGGGGAGGGCGGGAGGCAGCGCACACACTGGGACTTGGCTGATGGAGGGAAGGGGCTGAGCAAACAAAACCCGAGTCAAGTGAGGCCTCAAGGCAAGAGTCCTTCACATGTTCCCTGCAGGTTGGATTCAACCCAACAGTTTATCCACTTCCCAACTGGAGATTTTTCTATGCGTGCCTGCTCCCAAATAAAATTTTGTATTTAGTCAAATACAGGCTAATGACCCTGACACAACTTCCTTCTTTACCTCAAAAATACCATTAAGGACGTGGGGGGGGGGGGGGGTTTCCCCCTTCCAGGCCAGTGTGTTCAATTCAAGGTCCTGCTAGAGGCTTCCCTAGTGACTAATAAACCTCTCTGCATGACCTAAGACGTTATAAAAGTCTAATCCCATTGAGCACTCAGTCCCCAAAATCAGATTCCTGCAGAGGAGCTGTCATCTAGGTCTACAAAAAAAATCAGAACGCCCCAAATTGCTGCAATAGCTGAAAATGCTTAAAATTACCTTCCCATCCAGCGTCTGCTATAAGGGATTGAAACATCCCAGCTGAAAAAGGAATCAAAAGCCAACAGACCTACAAGCTGGTGGATCCATCTCTAACACCTCCCTGGCCCTGGAGGAGCCTCTCTGGGGAAGCGGGGGGCTCTATTTGCTCCTGGTCTCCAGCATCCCGTGTCCGTGTGCCCTTACCCAGAGGTCTGGCAGCCAGTTTTGCCACGTTACTTTCAGGAGTCGGATAATCATTCATTTTTAAGGAAAAGCTAGTTTTGCCGTGCAAGTCTGGCTCCCGCCAAAGCCAGCCCGGGAGTAGAGGAAGACAGACAGACAGACAGACGCTGCACAAACGCTTACACGGATCTGCTGAAAGCGGGACTCGGCCACTTCAACTCACATCTGCAAGCGTGGCCTCAGCTCCGCTCCTGGAGCACAGAGGTCCTTTTGATAAATCTCTATGTACAGGGACTAAAGCAGTGTTTCCGCATGAAAGAAATATATTCCCCTTATTTTTTTTTTCTTTCTTTTTTTTTTTTTTTCTTTCCTTTTTCTCAATAATCTTTCCAGCCCACTGGCTTGGAAGACCGAGTTTCTCCTTCCCGTTGGAGAGCTGTTGCTCCCCATCAGGCTCAGGTTGGGAGCCCGCTGTCCCTCACCGTGGCTCTACAAGCACATCTTTGACATTCATCCTCCAGCACAACCTCTAGTCTTGCCTTTTGCACGTGCCCAGAGACCAGGCTGCCACAGGGACACCCCCCAGTATCACACCCAGAGCTCGCACCCTAAATCCCCCGCCAGGACTCCCAGCTCTAATTAATTCTAAGGACACACTGGTAGCACCGACACCAAAAATTGTGTGTAGGGGGGAGAAATCTCTCATTTTTATCTTTGAGGAAACTCTACAATGCTTTTCTTTGTCAAAGCTCTGCTTTTGCATCGGTTCTCCTCAGATACATGTATATTTTAAATTAGATGCACAAAACCATGAAAGACGAGCAGAGGAAGCCTGCACGGGGGCCGTTACTCCGTGTATTACTGACACCCGTTGGATCTCCAAGGACCTCGCAATGCAGAGAGCTGTGGAATTGTCTCCCTACTCCTGCCCAGGGAGGTGGTGGAGTCACCAACCCTGAAGGTATTTAAGAAACGTGTAGACATGGCACTTCAGGGCATGCTCTAGTGCCTGAGATTGTTGGGTTGGGTGACTTTTGTGGAGTTGTTTGGGGGTTTTCGGGTTTTTTTTTTTGCTTTTGGGGTTTTTTTTCTGGTGCGTGTATGGTTGGATTTGATGATTTCAAGAGGTCCCTTCCAACCATGAAGATCCTGTGATTCCTAAAAGTAATTAACAGTCATCAACGAGATGACTCAAAGGAGGTGGGACGGCAGCAGGTCAGGGCACAGGGCAGCCAGGTCTGTCACTGCTCCACTGCCACTGTTCTGCAGGGCCTGGACAAACTGCTGCTTCTTGGGCCACATCCACACCAGCTCTTCAGACAGCACGGGATCCATACATTGTGTAAGTTGTCCTCACTGCTCCATCACATTCCGGCTTCAGCCCATGGCAGTCCATGAGCATCACGCTGCAGCCTTGAGACCCTTTGTGTGCTTCAAGTCAGATAGATACTCCAGAACTGCTGAGACTGAGGGCGACCTTGGAGGTGGCAAGCTGGAAATAAGCTCTCCTCCACGGCAGGAGTTGTGGAAAAGGTTTTTTTCATCAGTAGCTGGCATCAAGATTAAAAACACAAAAAAATGAAGCCTTGCCCAAGGATTAAGATGGGAAACACCATCACCCCAAGCCCCAGAACATGCAAACTGCTGGCTCTGATTCATGTGTTACTTCCAACCCATTTGCACGTCCCTCTTTCCCTTGAAGTATTAACCACGTTTTTCAAAACTTAAGTAACAGGCTGTGAAATCCCCACCATCTGTTAGCCAGGGAGAAATCTCCACCGCAGATAAATCAGCCTCTCCCACACAAGCCCTACTCATTAGCAGGAATGACTGCAAACATCTACTAAGTCCACACCGGCTCAAAAATTCCTAAAATTACTCACAACAGGCCTGGAATAGAAAACCTTGACAAATGTAACTAAGTGTGGTGTTTTCACATCATTAGCTTTACCCAGGGTGCATTAAGGCTGCTTTCTTGCTACTATGATTATGCTTTAATACATAATTAGTATGTATTAGTAAGAAGAGAACGGTGTCGAAGAGGAGAATGTCTCACTTACCCGCACACCATTAAGTCTGAGGGCGTAAATGAACTTAGTGGCAGCATCACCATCTGAGGCTCGTTAACTGGAGCAGCAAAGCAGGGAGGGGGAGCGAGGTACAGGTCCCACTGCAGGTACAGCAAACGGCTGTGTGGCCACCCTCGCCCCATCTCCCCTCCAGCACCAGCTCTGGAACCAGGCAAGAGCAGGTCTGCAAGAGCTGGAAAAATCCAAAGGCACCTGGCTCCCGAGAGAAACCCTCACACTTTTCCAAAGGGAAATTGATACTTAAGTTCATTACAGAGCCCTTAGAGATGGTTTGTGGATTTCTCACCTGTGATGCTTAGAGAGAAACTTTCTCAAACTTTTTTTCCAAGCAAACTGCTCCCTACCAGCAGCGTGGGTGCAGTGTTACTGCCCGGCTCCTCGGCTGCTGCACCCAGCACAGCCCCTGCAGACAGACAGACAGACACGCTGTCGGCCCTGCAGTTCTGGGGTGCTTCTCACCAAGTTCTCCATCCCGCTCCATCCCTCAAAGTGTGTGCACACCAGCCTGCAGTGGGGAAGGGGGGGGAGAAACCCCCAATGTTTTTGAAGAAATACTTCATTTCTGAAGGAAAAAGCTGGAACCAAACCCAAACCACCCTAATCTGGAAGCCCTCCAAGAAGAAACAAGAAGTCCAGTCTGACAGACAGTGGAACAAAATAGTCCAAGATGCCTTTTTCTTCCCACCCCCCCTTTAACTTTCCCCCCATGCAGAAGTGTAGGAGGAAGAGGTGAAGCCTCCCCACCATCTCTGGGGCAAGGGAAGCTCTGGGAACCTCCTGCAGGAGGACATGACCCACTGGTCGCAGCCCCAGCGACCTGAAGTCTTTCCAAAGATGGGAAGCTTGGAAGAGACCGAGACTGGGTGAGAGATGTGGACACAAACCTCACTGAAACCACGCTCTGCTGGGACATGGAGGTTTCAACAGGTTTTTGTGTGTGTGTGTGTGTATGTGTGCACTGTTTATTTGCTGTGAAACATTAACATTTCCCTTGCAGTAAGAGACTGTGCAAACACAAAGTGGGGTTCCAGGTGGGACTCCAGGCTCCCCAAGCAAAGCCCATCTCCTCCAGAGCACCCTGGTCCTGCCCCCTTCTCCTGGGACACAGGACACCCAGGCTCCTCTGGGCATCGGGATGGTCGTGTCCTGCTGCGACATTTCACTGTGCTAACTTTGTACCAACTCTCCTCTGATTCCCAAGGGGAATCACCGTTTCCTATAGAAGCTTTCCCCCCCCACACCACCCCAATATTCTTTTCTGGTTCATGAGGAAGACACCAAGTACCACCCTGAGTACCGGGGTTTGTGGCTTTTGTACTTTCCAAAGTGCCTTTATTTTGTCTGCGCCAGTATTTTCAGGCTGACAGTTGCACTTTTTGCCCACTCTGCTGAAGCACAATTACACCCACGCGTTAATCTGTTTCAAGAAACGTTAATTATTATTTGCAACCAAAGCGTTTGGCCTTGGGACAGTATCATTATCGGACACTGCAGTTCCAAGAGGCTGAGAAATCTGCAGAAGATTTTCGTGAAGAAATAGAAGAGCTCATTGTAAAAGAAAAAAAAATGCCCTTTTATTCCAGGGCTCCCTGAAGCGATATTACCTGGGATGCGTTTCCTTCCTTTCCCAAAGCACACACACACTCAACGGTTAAGCTCAAGCGCTGGCAGATGCACTAATTGAGCACCAAGACATACACAATGCCTGACTCTGCCTGTTGACATCCTTCAGTCACGGCGATGCTCACTGTATCATTAAGTCTCAAACGTCTGGTGACATAATAAAGGAAAAAAACATCTCGAGAGGTTCAAATGGAAGCAGGCATTTTTCAAACAGGCTGCAGAAACTGGTGGGTCACCCAAAAAAAGCCTGGCCTCTTCCCCTTTCCCTTTTTTCGAAACACAGACTGGTAAATGTTTTACCAAAGGTTTTTCAAGGGAAAAAAAAAAAAAAAAAATCCCTTCCCCCACCCCAACCCCCCTGATCTTGTCTAAAATTACTGCAAAGAGAGCTCAGACAAATCAAGAAGGTAAAGGAAAATCAATTTCGTACACATTAAGGATATGCATTTATCCATGTCCTGATCAATACCCTGATTCCTCGCACCTTAGAGTGCTTCAATCGTGATTTAAGGCCCAAGAGCAGAATTCTCCCATCCAGAGTATGGGAGTTACGAAAGATCCTGCCCATGCTTGTTTGATCTGAAACATAACGCCCCTTAATGTGACCCCTTGGAAAAATACTGGGGAAAGGAGCCAAGGAAAAAAAGGAGAAAAAAAAAAAAAGAAAAGCTTCCCAGAATCAACATTTCTGGCTCTTCCAGTTCCACTGAGAAGTTGTACATTTATAAACAGACCAGATTTGTAAGTAGGGGAGAGCGGGAGGGGGAGAAGTGGAGAGAATTTACCACAGCAGAGCTAAAAGCTTCTGCTGCAGTGAACACCAAAGGGCCATCACTGGTGCCCAGCTCCTGTTCAAGCCCAGGAGCCCTGTGCTGGGACGTGGCATTTTCAGTTGCCCATCATCACTCCATGGAGGGTATGAGCCTCACAGTCCCATCTGCATGTCCCGAAGACCCTACAGCACCTCTCCTCCACACTCCCCAAAATCAGAGCGCCTTTGCCAACGGTGGTAACTCCCACTGAGGTGCTGGTCCACACCTGCTCAGAGATGCTCAAGGTCCTCTGCAAGAAGACAAGCTTCTCTCCAAAAAATGCTCAAGGGGCATCCAGCAAACTCGAGGCCATGGACCTGTGGGAGAGGGTCCAGGGGAAATCACAGAGATGCTGGGAGGGCTGGAGCCCCTCTGCTGTGAGGACAGGCTGAGGGAGTTGAGGAGGTACAGCCTGGAGAACCTCTGCTTCCAGGGAGACCTTAGAGCCCCTTCCAGTCCCTAAAGGGGCTCCAGGAGAGATGGGGAGGGACTCTTGACCATAGGATGAGGGAGAATGGTTTTAAACTGAAAGAGGGGAGACTTAGATGAGATATTAGGGAGAAATTGTTTCCTGTGAGGGTGGTGAGACAGGCTCCCAACACTGGCCCAAGTTGCCCTAGAGGGGTTCAAGGCCAGGTTGGATGGGGCTTTGAGCAACCTGGTCTAGTGGGAAAGTGTCCCTGCCCAGGGCAGGGGGATTGGAACTGGATGGTCTTTAAGGTCCTGTCAAACCCAAACCATTCTGTGATACTTCACAATTGTCTTGGGCCAAGGAACTTGCAGGAGCAGGTTTGATACTGCAAACCATCCCTTGGCAGAGAACCCAGCCCCAGCAAGCAGAGATAAACTTTGGGTGAACAGAGTTGTCTACTTTCAGCCCTGCAACATCTCACCAGCCCAAAAGACCACAAAAGACGTCAGCGTGGCCCTTCTGATATTAACTGTAACAGGCAACTAGGAAGATTCACAGTCCACCAGACATTTCAGGGCAATATTCCCAGCTAGGCAAGGAGAAATTTCCAGGATTTGGGAATTACTGTATTACTAGAGGTGTGGCAGCACCTACTGCATCTTTCAGCAAAAACCACACCGACAACACCACTGTGCACAGCACAGTGTTATGCAGCAGAGAGCACCGTCTGGTCCACGCTTGACTAGCCACAGAAAGCTGTAATTCATCTGCCCCATGTTTTAGGGAAGTTCAGAATCAGGGTTTCCTGTACATACTTTCAGCGTTCCAGCTGAAAACATCTGCTGGACACCCTGCACCTGCTCAGGCAGCCCCCAGGAACCGCAGCCGGTGTCTCCTCCTGAGAGCATGAGGATGGGAGGAGGGTCCCTGCATGACCCCGCATCCAACAGCATCCCCCTAAGACCAACCAGCACCACGGCTGGGCAACACAGAGCTGGGTATGCTGGGGCGTGAGACAGGCAGCCCTGAACCCAAACGAACCCCCAAGCCTGCAAAGGGAAGGGGGCAACTAAAAAACAACCCCCTGCCCCCCCCCCCATGCCATGCCATTCCAGCCCGCTTTGGCCATTTGTGGCATTCATCCCAATATTCAAGTTTCCAGTGCAATTCCAGCAAGGTCATTTAAAACACAGGTGGCCAAACGCTGGTTGACTTCAGGCCAGCTGAGCAACACACCAGCCAGAA
>VZRU01018398.1:76734-87675 GCA_013398155.1 Pedionomus torquatus | reverse complement strand
GGCTGCCCCATCCCTGGAGGGGTTCAAGGCCAGGCTGGATGGGGTTTGGAGCAACCTGGTGTGGTGGGAGGTGTCCCTGCCCAGGGCAGGGGGCTTGGAACTGGATGATCTTGAAGGTCCCTTCCAACTCTAACCATTCGACGAGTCTATGATTCTAACTCGATGGGAAGAAAACTGAGTAGGGAAGGGGTTAAGCGGGTTCCTGGTTTCTTACATGCAATCGCACACAAACACACACATCCCTTTTTGCAGGCCAGTTACTCTACAGCTCTCTCGGGAACTAAAGCAGAACCCCCCCCCACACACACAACAAAAACAACAAAAACCCCCAAACGATGTGCCCTTCTTTTGGAGAATTCTTCTCACTTCCCACCCCACCCTCTGCACAGGCGCTGTGCGGGTTGCACAGCCACTGGAAATGTTTTCAGCCACGACAGGATGCCTTTTTCTTGACACGCATCCAAAGCCCCGCGCAGCCGCCCGCCCAGGAACAGGCACGGAGGAGCACAACAAGGGAAGGTCTGTCCGGCCGCCCGCTCCTCCGGGGATCTGTAAATACGGAGGATGCGAGGCACAGCCCGGGACGGGACGGGATGGGATGGGACAGGAGGGGACAGGATGCTAAAACGCTCCCCTCCGCCCCTGGCCCCCATCGCTTCACGCACGCAGCGGCGCATACAGAAAAATACAACCCCTTTAATTTGTTCTTGGCTACAAAAGGCCGGGAGAGAAAGCCAAAAAGTCAAGAATGGGAGAGGGAGAGCTGCTCCCACCCTTCAGTTTGTTTTCTTACAGCACCAAAACGCAGCCATTTACCTGAAAGCCTTGTGATTTTCCACTGCTATAAATCTCCCCCCTTTTTCCCCTTCAAACTGCGTTAAAAGACACCCTTTACAGCAGTGCTGTAGAGATACTGACTCTAACGTGAAGTTGGGGATGATGGAGGGAGCAGAATTCTCAGCAGAGGAACAGAGAGAAACACAAACCACCAACTCTGCTATTATTCCCTTAAATAATTCTGACAGCGCTCCCCACCCTCCTACCTCAAACCGGGCAGAGCACCCAGTTTTCTGACTCTTCAAGAGGGTGGGGTGGGTGTGTGTCCGAGAGGGACGGGGGGACGGTGGCAGTTGAGTCCCCAGGCAGCTCTCCCAGAACCCCATCCCCACAGCCAGTGAGGTGGGACCTCTTGTTTTGCAGGTTCTGCAAGGGGACAAATCTACAGCAGCATCTGAGGCAATTGCTTTAAACGGAAAGAGGGGAGATTTAGATGAGATACTAGGGAGGAATTATTTTCTGTAAGGGAGCTGAGACCCTGGAAGAAGTTGCCCAGAGAAGCTGTGGCTGCCCCATCCCTGGAGGGGTTCAAGGCCAGGCTGGATGGGGCTTGGAGCAACCTGGTGTGGTGGGAGGTGTCCCTGCCCAGGGCAGGGGGTGGGACTGGATTGGCTTTAAGGTTTCTTCCAACCTAAAACATTCTGTGATTCTATGATCTCCCCTGTTGTCTCCCAGCAGCAAGGCAGCTCTTGCTGCAGCCACTGGAGCGTGCCCTGCTCAGAGCCACCCTCCCACCCCACACGTCTCCTCCCCAGCACTTCACACACGCAAGACAAGCCTTGTACAAGTCCCCCCATCAGGCACCCACAGGTCACCCGTGCCAGCCAGCCTTGGCGGACTCAATTAATTGAGAGGGAGGATTGATCCAGACCCCTTCTCCTCTGAGCTCGACCTGCGAGGTTGATGCAGTTCTCCACCAACCTCTGGACCAGAACCAAGGGAGTGAAAAACACCGCTTTAATCTCAGTATCAACACCTCCTCATTTTTCAGCTGACCCGTGAGCCGCTTCCCCTTTTCATTTTTAAAACGGCATCATTTCGTACCTGTGGGGCAGGGCAAGAAAGACCCCTGTCTCCCAAAAAACCCTTTCTTCAAACACCACAGAAACTTCAAAAGGAAGTCAGGACAATTAAATACGTGTCAGGAGAGCACAGAGGAGTGGGAGGCTAATAAATGGCACGCTCCATGGGTTTATGAATATTTGAACTATATTTCTTAAAAAAAAAAAAAATAGCACATTACTGCAAATTATTGAAAATGAGTAACTCCCTTTAATGAACCTTGCTACCATCATGCTGACTAATAGAGTGATAGTTTAATCCATATTTATGTACATTTGCTCTCATTATAGTCGGTGCCAATAAATCCGCAAGTCCAATACGAGTTACATTTTATACCATCACTGCTATTAAATGTGCATGAGGGACCGCACAGCAGCTCAGCATCCACAAGCACTGCCTTTTTATTTTATTCCTTACTCAGGAGCCAGGCCGTGCTGCACAGCACCCCTGCAGAGCACCCCAGTGCTCGCTCCAGCAAGATCAGACCCTAAATTAGGGATGAGGGGATATTCGTTGGGGGGTGGGTTTCTTCCCGGGAGCGCTGCTTCAGCATCCTGCAGCAGGGAGGGAGCCACGGGCAAACACTTGTGCAAAGTGCACTGGAGCTTAGGGGTGGGTTTTGAGTCATTTTAAAGGGGTAAGTTTTAAATAGCAAAGAAAAAAATAATTCAAGGGCACACGCGTAGAAAATATTACGTTAAGGTCGCTTAAAAGGGGCACATCTGAAAACACAACTCGGCACCTCAGGTCACTTTGGGAAAGCTCTGTCATGACAGAGAGCGTGTCCCCTGTCTCTGCAGGGATGCACAACAATTGGACAGGGGGAAAAGAGGGGAAAAAAAACCACAAAAAAAAAAAAAAAAAAGCTGGCCATGAGAAATTTAAACTGGCCAACTGGCCTTTTGACTCCCCTGGGTAACTGGGAAACACTGCAACCGAGATTACAAGAAACATGACGCATCTATTTGGTCAAAGCCTGCACTTGCCAAATTACCCACCAAGGCAGAGATGGAGCTTTTCAGCTCCACAGGGATTGCGGCCGGAGAAGCCCACACGGTTCACCATCCCATTTCAACAGCTGTTACCCTAGTGAAAGTAAAGAAGCAGTGATTTCCCAAGCTTAAAACTCAAGGAAGTGGGAAAACCAGGGATAAACCCCCTACATTCCTGGATCCTGACCACGCTTGCTTCTTTGGAGGAGGCTCCATCGATCCTACGGCAGCTCCTCTTTGGCTTCCGAGCCAGGGCTTCAGCAAAGGGAGCTACAGAAAACTCTCTCAGAATACGAGCTGCTCACGGGAAGACTGAAGGATTTGATTTTTCTTCCTCTTCTAAAGCACTAGTGTTTTTCTGACGCTAAGAAACCCCAAAGGACCCTGCCGATTCCAAAGGACAAGTCCTTGATGTATAGGTCAGCACCACATAAACACGAGCCCCAGCTTTTCTCCTTGGTGATTACACCACAGCAAACCCAAAGGCCATTGCTAATAGCTGTTTCACTGGCCTTCTGATGGTTTGGAGGAGAGAAATAACTACTCGCGGGGCATCCTGAAAGAAAACACCCAACCCCACCCCACCAAGGTCCCCAGGTTGACTGCTGCTGTGCTCCTTCCAGAAAAGTCTCCTGCACGGTGTAAGTCACAGAATCACAGAATCACCCATNCTTGTCCTGTCATCTGTAACTTGGGAGAAGAGACCAACCCCTGCCTCTCTACAGCCTCCTTTCAGGGAGTTGTAGAGAGTGATAAGGTCTCCCCTCAGTCCCCTCAGTCCCTCGTAACCAAAAAAAAACCCAAAAAACCTGCTGTTGATTCAAGTCACGAACAGCTCCAGGAACAATTTTTTGTGTGTGAAGTCGGTGTTTGTGGCCAGTGGGAACGTGGATTAGAGTCTCCTTTTGCTCTCACCGTGACTCAAAGCGGAACCGGGCTTCGGTCAACAGCAGGTTTTTCCCTGTTTATTTGCTTTGCCACTGTTGAACATAGATCTGAGGACAACGTGGGAACGAACGGTGGCAAAGACAATGGGGATGTTTTGACAGGCTGCCAGAGGGACTCGGGGTGGTGCAGACCTCAACAGCCCCACCAAAACTGATAAACACCGACATTGGGAAGAGATCAGCGAGGTTTTCGTCGAGAGGATATGTGCCTTGCACCTCCTGTAAGGTTGGCTGAGGATGACAACACACATGAAGACAACCAAGAACCAGGTAAATAAATAAGTAAGTAAATAAATAAATAAATAAGTGTACTTGTGGATTTCTCAGAAGTTTATGACAAGTTTCTTTTCCAAAGCCTCTCCAAAAGCTCAGTTGTCACGGGGTCAGAGGGAATGGCAAGTCACCTCCCCTTCCCAAGTCACAGAACCTGAATGTCCCCCCCCAAAAAGCAAACGAGAGGGGGAAGGAATAACTGTTCCTTCCAAAAAGGAAACCAAACCGTGTTCAGCTGACATGTTCCAGCAGCGTTTAACGCCAGACTCTACTAACAGGCGTCGGAGGCAATTTGAAATGGCACAAAGCAAGAGACAATGTGACGATAAAGCAGCGTTTTAATTAGCAGCGGTTCTTTCCCCAGCCCAAAAGGTTCCTTCTGTGCATTCATATTCCCAGAACAACAAAAGCCGCCTTGTATTTCATAAATCAAAAAACAGCTCATAAAACAAGCCCCTACAATTGCACATTCCAGATAATGGTCCAGAAATAAATTAGGCAATAAATATCAAATAATATATCCCCATCAGCAGTGAAAATCTACTCTTTGGATAATCAGAGGAGAAGATGCCTTCCAGCAGCTTATGCCTGGTAGTTGGAAATCGGTAAGACAATAGAGAGCTTTAATAAATCTTTTAACACCTTTTTCCACTGAAGAATATAGCAATTGTCCTGTGTAATAGCTTCCCCCAGCCCTGGTATCCATCAGAGTAACAGCACAGCCCTGATGCTGTTCACGTCAAGAGCAAGGGTATCAGAACAACAGCCGCTTGTCAAAATCATGTAGGATTTTTCCTCCCTTGCAGCCGGGTCTCGTTCAGTGTTTGGTGCCACCCATCAATTACAGCAGAACACAAAAACCTGCTCCCCCTGGCTAGGTGACACTGGGTGCACCCAGGAACTTGCTGGGAGGGGGGGGAAAAAAACCCCAAACCACTAAAACCCTCCAAATGCAGCTTCCAGAGACACTGAAGGGATGGATTTCACCCTGGAATGAAACGTCTCAATGGCCCCAGCAACTCAGTGGCCACATCACAAAACTGGTGGCCACGTGGGTAACAAACCCAGGTGCGGGCTTGGAAGGGTGTGTAATGCTGGCGGGGGGACACGTGCGGCTGGGTTCAGTCTCCCAGGTGGGTTCACACAGGACAGGGGTGATGCTCAAGCACCGGCTTGAAGGTGCTGGGCTTATGGTGGAGGGGGTCATGGGCAAGGAGATGATGTGGGTTTTGTCCCCATCAACCAGCCAGGATCCAGAGTCCTGACCCCAGAGCAGCAACTGGTGCTCAGCGCTGCAGCCTCTTCCAACTGCTCTTGTGAACATGCAAGATAAAATATTGTGATTCCCCCCCCCCAAAAAGACATTTTTCCTCTCCTTTAGAGACTGATCCCAGAGGTTTTGTAACCTAAAGCAGAAAGCTTGATGGTTCTTCCCACAGCAGAATCAACCCCTAGACGTGCAGTTTACCATGAGCATGGGGGAACACTTGCCCATGCATGGGTTAAAGGGCACAGAACCCGCCCAGAAAACCAGAAAACCTTCATATTTTCAGCCAAAAACCTGTAGCACAAACCCGGAGAACTGCCCCGTGCCAGCAGCGCCACAATCACCTCCCAACCGCTCAGGAGGAACTCTTACCTTTCCAAAATCCCGTACGTCAAAGAGGTCGAAGGGATCAAAGAGATCGCTGTTTCTTAACCCAAATTTGTCGTGACACACTTTCAGGAAGGTTCGGATGTTCTTCAGACAGAGAAACTGGAGGAAACCAAAAGAGAAAGGGAGGGAGAAAGTGAGCAAGACGGGCACAAACTTTAACTGAGGTTTCCTGAGTCAAATTCACGTGCGAGACAAGGTAACAGGGACTTAGAAAGCTGAAGAGCCAGGCACTAGGTTATTTGTTGTTTCTGAAGATGTCGGGCTCCCCGTGCCCCACGGGGGCTCCTGTGTTCTCAGCTGAGCACCAGAAACAAATGGCCTTTTGAAAAACAAGCCTGACATAAGGTAACATCGCAGAAGGGCTGGAAAACTCAAGCCAGGACATTTCCCTTTCAAGGTCGAAGCCAAATATAAATTACAGCTGATGTTCTACAGAAGCTCACTTGTTGAACTTTTTTAACCATTTCCTGCAGGATCCCATTTGGTTGCCTACAGAAGGGACATGGATTATCGTACGTATTGCTCTGCATCTGTACACACAACTCCAACAAAAGATGGGAACAGTGAAAATTCCGTGTTTTGGTCGCTGTTGGGTTTTGTTTTTCCCCTTTGGGGTCTGAAGCAATTGACAGCTTATTCAAGGGATGTTTGCTCCCTCATCCTCACGCCTCCCAGACACCATGAACACAAAGATACCCATGAAACATCAACCAGCCGCATCCACCCCACGTCCAGCTGTGGGTTCCGAGGCTCGGCCACGGGAGCTGCTCCTAAGCCAGCTCAGGTCCCCTTCCCAGGGCAATCCCTGGGACTCCCACAAAGCTCTGCTCATCTTTCATCTCAGCCCATTCAAAGAGGCAGAAATCTCACCTCTCCAGGGACCCCCCCTTCAGTCGCTCTGCTCAACTGGCACAGCGACATTATGTTTCTCTTTCAAGAAAATCCTGTCTTGAACTACAGCAATAATTGGTCCTTTGCTTGCCAGCACTGGAGATTCTGAAGTCTGGGGATTCAGATGGTCTCGCTCTGATGGTGATGCCTGGCAGCAGAGGGGCTGCGATGAGGAGAATAAAAACCTGCTTCATTTTTGTGGCTGCATCACCTACATCCTTCACGGGGATGGACTGACTCTGCTGAGCCAGCCAGTTCTGTTCTCTCCTTTCTGCATCCTCACGTTATTCCACAAAACACCTTCAAATTCATTGATGTATTTTTAAACAACTTTTTTTTTTTTTTCCCCCAAGCAAACACAACAAACACCTCAGAATTCTAAGGGAATCAAGCCCTTAGAGGGGTGAATCACCCCCACGTGATGAACAGGCGCAGGATGCGAGCTGCCCTTGGGTGGGTTTGTTCGGCGTGGTTTCTTCCCGTGGCGCTATCTCTGCTCCCCAAGTCGCCACCAAACCGACACCACGCAAGGACACAGCTTGAAAACTTCACCCAGAGTTCAAAGCAAAATGAAATGGCTTCATTTTCTTTGAATGAAAAGAATCAAAGCAGTATCTCTGGGGCCGGCGTATCTCCATAGACACGACGGTGACACAGCTCATTGGTATCGCTGCATTTGGGATTACACAGGAGGATTGTGGTGATGGGTGAGCAAGACCCACCTCATTAACAACAGGCTGATTCACCTGCATGCCCACACACACACACAAAAAAAAAAAGAAATAACCTTTTTCCCCCCCATTCCAACCCCCCCCCCACATGAAGCCACCGGGCGAGAGCAAAGCTCTCCAGCACAGGACATTCCCATCACATCAGAGCTTCCTCATTAGACGAGCAAGTGCTGGAGGCATAAATTGAAAACAATTCTGTTTTTCTAGGGCATTCCTCTATCTCACATAAACACTGCAGTAAATATAATCTGTCTAGACTGAGAGGTTTTTTTGGAATTGCTTTGCAATCTCTCTCGCCGATACGGGTTATTTCATAACTTTATCTTCTAGGTCTCCGCAAGAATTTACACCCTGGGCAAAGCTGCCGCTTGCAGCAGGGCTGGATTTGCTGCTGCGTTGCAGATTTCAAATTTCTAGCACGTTGCCTAATTTAAATCATTTTAAGCCTCCAGTTTTGAAAGTTAATGACACAGGTTAGAGCTGTAATGGCACACAGCGTGAGGCAAAACCTTCCTCTGCACAACTCTGCTCGTCCCAGGGCTCGGGCAGCAACAAAGGCTGAGGTGCTCAGGGAATCATAGAACAGCTGAGGTTGGAAAGGACCGTGAAGATCATCTCAAGAAGGTGGAAGATGGTCTGTCCTCGCATTGATGCTCAAGCAGCCTGGTCTAGTGGGAGGTGTCCCTGCCCACGGCAGAGGGGTTGGAACTCAATGATCCTTGAGGTCCCTTCCAACTCTAATGATTCTATGAAGAAATACCCAATGGGTGTGAAAACCCAAACTCTCAGCACGATGCCCTTGTGGTTCCAATTCCTGAAACGCTCAAAGTCCACAGCACCCTGTTTCCAAAGGATGGCAGAGGGATCACACGGTCCAAGCAAACAAATGCCTTGTCCCAACAGCGTTTCTAACCAGGCACAAGCCCCACTGTGGGTTTAGATCAGGCTGAGCTTCCCCATCTCAGCTTGGCCTTGGGGAGAATGGACAGGACCAGCCACACCGCTCAGCATCAGCTGCATCCAACTGTCTTTGCTCATCCAAGTCAAATCTGGAAGCCATCAGGCCACCAGCTGCTAAATGAGCACAAGGCCCCCACGGCAATGCCACTACCCTTCCTGCAGCTCCAGGTGACATCTGTGACAAGCCACCAGACACCGCCACCGTGCGCCGAGCGTGGGCAGATGACAAACATCAAGGAAGAAACCAATAATCTATTTAAAGAGTTGCTGAAAAGGCCTGATGTAAAACAACATAAACCAGGGCAGCAGCACCACAGTCCTGCTCCAGCAGCGAGGAGCTGGCAGCAGAGCAGAGCCACCACTTGGGATGGCAACCACGGGTAGGTTTTAGCCCCACTCCTCATGCGCAACGTAGGGTGCAACACATCTGCAGCAGTCGGTGGCAGTTTTCCCCTACATTCCTTCTCTCTCGCCAACCTGCAAAATACCTTCATGCATTTTTGCTCCCAGGCGTTTCAAGGCGGGTTTGCTGTTGATGGAAGGTCAGGAATTGTTGGCTTGATGAGCGCTACTGAATGGCCACACGTTCAAATTAGCTACAATTGAATATGAGCTGTGCCGAGGCCCTTTTATTTACCAGTCAATCACACCTTTGGACGAGTAAACGCTCCGCAGAAGAAAGAGTGAGAGAGAAATCAATGTTCTCCGTGGGGTTCATTCACCACCTGCCAGGTCCAAAATCAATGCTGTCATTTATATGTTTCAAAGCAAGACCAGCACAGGGTCCTGCGAGTCCCTTCGGTGCGAGAGCCCCAGCACCACACACCCCCAGCTCCTTGCCATCACCCTCCTCTGCACCTAAAACACCCTCGGGTACCCATCAGACATCACTTTGGGGCTGGGGGAAGATACCACCAGCGCCCAGGATGCACAGATCTGGAAACAGACCAGGCCATCCTCTGTGGAGACCAGCATCTCCCACCATAACCAGTGTCCAGGTTCTGGAAGCAGAGATGCCATGAACCCTTGGCATGGGGAGAGCTCTACCCAAGGAACGTTGGGGATGGAACTTATTAAGGACAAAGGCAAAGAGGCAATGAGTTCAAGGGTGGGACTCTACCACAGCGAGCAAGAAACTCATCCAGTATAACGAAATACCCTGAAACCTGCTATTAGACATGAAAAATCTGTGGTCAGCTCTGACCTGACCCTTGCGAGGAGACGGCACGACAGGGAGGCGGCAGCAACAGCCCGGCAGAAGAGCCCCCGCCACCTGCGCCTGCCAACTTTCGGAACAGCTTTGTTTATTTTTAAACACTCTGCAACGCCCTAAGGTGAATAAACCACTCGCCACCCCTGCCCATCCTGCCCCAGCCCGGCAGAAACCTGCTCCCCCTGTGCCCCAGCCAGGGCAGGACCAAAGCCACCGTGCTGCACGCTGGAAACTTCTCCCTCGCTTCTGGGGTGTTCTTTTTTTTTAAAAAAAGAAGGTTTTCATAGTATTGTTTGTTTTCCTGAATTCAGTACGTTTAGAGACCCTGTCAATGAGCACTGTGCACAGGAAGGGGATCGCTGCCAAGTTCTCAACATGATTCAAACTTGTCCGGCAAACTAAAGTGCGCTTGGAGAAACTTTCAATGGAAACGGAGTAAGGGACAACTTCCTACTTGGGAAAACCCCAGATACTTGGGATAACTCTCCACAGGGACGACGTGACAGCTCCGCAGAGGGACACTGGCTGCTCAGTGAGGACATGCCGGGCCACCCCGGGGCTCTGCTCCCATGGCCCCAGCGATGTGGAAACCCTCGGAGGTTTCTGCAGCTGGAAATGAGAGCTTGGAGGGCTGGAGAGGAGCCCTCGGGAGGGTGCTCAGCAGCTCAGCACATCCTCACAGCCCGTTTCAGTTGCCACCGCCCTCCCTGTGGTCCCCGAATGACTGGTCGCCCGCGGCACCTGCGCTGAGGAGACAGAGAGCATTTCTGATGCAAATTCATCAGAAAATATGCGGCTCCTCAAGCACACTGGGGCTAGGATGGAAACTGTCCCCCAGCCTCGGCAGAGATGATGACAGGCTGGAAAGCCTTTCAGAAGGGCTGCTTTGCTCAAGGGAGATGGCAAGGTGGCAGACAAAAAGCTGGCAAGTGCAAAAGCCTTTGGTCAATGTACTCCAGATCCCACCTCAGGCAGTTTGGTTGTTTGCACGAGCATCAGAGCAGCCCCCAGTCCCTGCGTGTGGGATGGCACAAGGGAGGGAGGTACAAGGCCTGGGAGTCATAGCATCATGGAATTGTCTAGGTTGGGAGGGACCTTTCAGATCATCGAGTCCAACCATCAACGTACCACTGACAAAAACCACCACAAGCACTACATCTACCCATCTTTTAATTATCTCCAGGCATGATGATTCCAGCACTTCCTTGGGAAGCCTCTTCCAACGCTTGATAACCCTTTCACTGTAAACATTTTTCCTCATCAGGGAATTGTCACAGTTGGAAGGGACCTCTAGAGACCACCCAATCCCACTCGCCTGCTAAAGCAGGGTTGCCCAGAGAACATCCCTCAAGACTGCATCCAGGTGGGGCTTGAAGGT
>VZRU01018398.1:14004-29814 GCA_013398155.1 Pedionomus torquatus | reverse complement strand
AACCTCTCTGGAAAATCTTTTCCTGAGCTATTTAGACAGCAAAGGATTCAGGAAAAGAAATCATCAAACCAGTGTATTACAAAGAAGGGCCATGGAATCATGGAACTGTTANCCTACACTGGACTCTCTCCGGTAGTTCCCTGTTTCTCTTGGACTGGGGAGCCCAGAACTGGATGCAGTATTCCAGCCGTGACCTCCCCAGTGCAGAGCAGACGGGGAGAATGACCTCCTTCGACCTACTGGCCACACTATTCCCTACGAAGCCCAGGATTCCACTGGCCCTCTTGGCCACAAGGGCACATTGCTGGCTCATGGATAGCTTACTATCTACCAGGACCGCCAGATCCTTCTCCTCAAAAGTGCCTTCTCAAGGGCCACAACAATTCACTCTGTGGACATGACACAGAGAAAAGTCTATCCCATACTAAGCTGTACGCTTGTCAGTGCATTAACATTAATTAATCCTCTGACGCGACAGAGGCTGAGGGTAATACGGTGATCAGGTCATCTGGGAAGATCATTTTTGGGGGTGAATATACAACTCACACCCAGAATCCACAGCTTCCCCAGGTAACTTTGTTCAAGTTATTTATTCCCTTAGTGTTTTGGATCCCAACCCTCTTTTCATTTTCTTCCTAATTAAATGCTAAACTATTCAAGATAAGAAAGTGATCCTTCCAGATGTGGGCACTTAATACCTAAACACAATGAGAATGATACCTTTATAGTGCCTTCTAGATTCTAGATAAGTAATAAAGGCATCACACAATCTCGTAGAGAACACAGTAGTCCTCTAGGTCTCCACAGCTTGACATCACGGGAAGAAAGAATAAGAAAAATAGAAAGTTTCTGTACATTTTCTTGAGAGAAAAGAATCTCTAAAAAATCCCTGTTTTTGCATATTCAACAGCTGGATAAGAGAATTCCACCACACACACCCTGACTCCAAAGCTGAGCCCAAGAGCTGGTGGAGGAACATGCGCCCCAGGAGGTAACTTACAAAAAGGTTTCCTTTGTTTTTTCTGTAAACAAGATTTCACGTATCTCTCCAGTTCTCGTAAAGTTGTGGGCTTCAATGTTTCAAAATCTATTTCTATCTCGTCAGGATTGGAGTCTCTGAGGGAAGGTTCCCGTGACTGGATGATGTGCACCACCCTGCCCAGCTTCTCCCCGGGCAGGCGGTTGATGTCCAAGCTGAGCTGTCGTTTCTCATCATAGGTCATGGGCAGACCTTCCTCCTCCTCGTCTGAATCATAGGTTGCAGATGCCTGTTTGCCTCCTTTCTTGGGCTGCCTGAGGGAGTTGGCAAGAACGGAAACATTTGTGGGTATACAGAAGCAACAAACTCTTTTTTCTAACCCCTCTTGTAACAAACATCCCAAATGGGCTTTGAACCTCCAGCCAGATAGCTCAAACAGCACCAAAATTTCTGAAAAAAATCAGAAATCTGAAATAAACTGTTCTACTCCCATTATATCTTAGCCCTGTGAGGCGTGACAACCAGCCCATGTAGCAGCAGGGAGGCAGCAATGAAACGGCACGTTCTTGATGGATGTGCAGAAGGCAGAAAGCAAAACCTTATCTGGGAGCGATCAGGCAGGATTCTGAGAGTTGGACAGTGGAAATACAACAGTTCCACTGCCAGCTCTCACTTGAAGACTCCCTGGAGCTCTCTGGGAACAGGGTCACTATTCAACAGCGAATTAACTGCTCTGGCAACTGAGCTTCACCAGGAATTCAACAGGGACAGGAAAACTGGGCTGGAAGTTCTTGGCGTTCCCCTTAAGGCAACCTCCTTACCTGTTAGCTGTGGTTGTGCTGTTTGCTTTCTTAGCTGGGGCTTTCTTCTGTTGGGTTTGTTTTGGTGGTTGAGCCACCTTGGGTTTCTTCTCCTCCTCAGGTTTTACTTTGTGCTTTTCTTTTTCCTTCTCTTTATCTTTCTTTTTCTTCTCTTTTTCCTTCTTCTCTTTTTTTTTCTTTGGTTTGTTCACTGGCGCTTGCGACAATGCAGCGAGCTGCTCATGGACTGCCTTTAGCTGGGGGAGAACAGTGAAAAAAATAAATCAGGCTTCAAGGCAAGATAACTAATGCCTCCACACACCCCTCCTCTAGATCCAGATGTATAAGTATATCCCAAAGTCAGCGATCAAGCAGTTTAGCGACTGAAGTCCTAAGACTTTGATTTGAAATTCTGTTAAAAAAATGCAGTGTAAAGATGCAGGAGTTTACTCCAGTGAAAACATTATTCTTGCTTTATATCAGCAAATAAAAATTAAGCTTAATAGCTCTGTCTAGAGTGCTGACAACCTGGCCTCTGGAATCGTGGGTTCACTTCTTGGCTCTCTTACTAGCTTGGTTTGAGAGACCAGATGAGCCATTTTATTAATGCTTTGTTTTATAACGGAAGCACATGGAAGCACTGTAGCATCTGGCGTTGTGTGTCTGCATAATAAAAAAGGCCATGGCTTAATTGTCTACAACCACAACAGTCAAAAACAGCTCAGCTCTGCAGGGGGACAGTATTGCACAGGAAGCTTGTGACAGATCTCGTTATGCCTGAGCTCTCACATAAAACGGGGGTCTCTATTCTTTCCAGATCCCTAGTACTGTCTGCACCTTCATTCACGCTCTAGAAGGAGTCGCAGAGCATCAGCACTGAAAACTGCTACCTTGAAGAGAATCACTGTTAAATCTAACATGTACTTATTTCACGAGCATTTCATGAGAAGGGAAGGGGAGGTTCCTTTGCCACATCACAGCCTTGACGGGATTTTTAAGAACAAAATTAAACCCCTTCTACTGCACAGACACAGAGACACAGCGTGGCTGTTGCCATACCTGCTCCTGGAGCTCCGCCAGCCGAGTTGCTCGCTCTTCTTCTGAGTCTGAGCTATCCGAGTCAGAGGAGCTCTCCTCACTGCTGTGACTGCTCTCTGTGCTTTTGCTCACTACTGGTGCTGTTGGGGGAGGTGGAGGTGGGGCCTCTGCAGGCTCATCGGGCATTTTTGCAAACCTCATCTCAAAGACATCCTACAAAAAGCAGAAAGAACTGCTTATAAACCCCACAAAGATCTCACTCTGGCCTTTTAAACACACCAGACACCCCACTATGGATCAGGGTCTTGCTGCACCTCACAAGGTGCTGTGTAAGTAAGTAAATAATAATGCACAGATGGGCAGAAATATTCTGTAAACCCAAGAAAATTCTCCCATTACTTTATACAGCAACAATTATAAAATTTTAGAAGCAGACTGCAGCATTGGGTCATGCCATGTGAAGAGCACAACAATTCTGCAGCAAAGAACATGGCTCTTTCCAAGGGCTGGAGGAATCACTGACTCTCCCTTGTTGGTGCCAAGAGCAGACCCACGCTTGGATCTCTGAACCAACACCTTGTAGCTGAACTAAACTGAGATGCATCTGCCAACACCTTTACCTGGAGCTTCCTGGCCATGGCTACCACTTCGTGGTCTGGAGGATTGTACTTGTAACAATTAGAGAACATTAACCGAATATCTGCTGCAAAACCTTGTGCATCCTGGTATTCCCGACTGTCCATTTTTTTCTGCAAACAAACAAGCCAAAGGGAAAGGGAGAAAAAGCCATAAGCAAAAGACATTTGTAGCAACTGCATGGAGGAAGTGCATCTTGGAGACAGCTCAAAACAGCCTCAAAAATCACATTTATCAAAGAGAACAGTAGTTTGATCTTGCTCACTGGTTCCTGAAGAACATTCAGAGTTTCTGTTTTTTAAAACAAGTAAGCAAACAAACACCAAACAACCAAAGAAGCTGATATTGCTCCGTGACAGTTTAATTACTTTTAGATTCTAAATTTGGGTTGTTTTCTAAGCAGTACTATATAAATCTGTCAGGGTCTACCTTCTGTTAGAAGAGAGTCACGTAGAACAAGGCTTTGCTAGATTGGAAGGTCATGTAAACAAGGAACATGGATGGGAAGGGCAAGAGTCAACAACCAAGTCAGAAATACACGCTTAAGGTACTGCTGTAATTGTATGTGCTGCCTGGAGATATTTGCCCCGTAAAACTGAAAAGGCAGAAAAGATCACGACCACCTAACTCTGGCTTCCTGCTAACACAGGGTGTAAATTTGACTTGGCAATTCCTACAGCAAGACAGGCATTTACACTTAAACCACAAACCTACTCTTGATTTAAAAGTCCAACTGATAGAGTGGATACAGAATTCATCCTTTATGAACCTATTCATAATGTTATTTCCTACCGCAGTGAGGGTAAGTAGCAGGAGCTAAATATTTGTAACTTGTTCCTTTCTCTTATTTTTCAGCTCTCACTTTCATCCACTTCTCTTGCTGCTTGGGACTCAATGACTTGGGTTTAGAGAAAAGTTGATTTCATTTCTAAAAGTTAATTGATTTTATGCATATATTACTACCCCATATAAAAACTTAGCTCCAGTTATTCCCACCGAAAGGAAAAAGAAGCTAACACTAGATTTCATTTGCATTTAAAAGACCTTGGGCTTAAAGAAATTCTCTATTTGCCAAGTGCCTGCAGGCTTTGCTTTTGTATGTCTGGTGCACCTGTATCCCCCAGCGAAGGGACGGGGCTGCCGGGCAGACAAACAGCATCAGGGGAGACACGTTCCCTCCCGTCCAAGGGGAGGGAAAGCAAGGGCTGCTTCGGGTCTGTGACCCACACGGGAAGCCTTAATGCAAACAAAATTCCCATTTGTTCAGTGGAAGCTCCTGATATTTCACAGCTATGTATCAAACCTTGTAATTATCCTGAAACACCGCAACAACTCCTACAACTCTTTTGGTTCTGAATTTTGGGCAGAATTTCACCTTCAGCGATGCAGTTTTGGAGGGACCCACATGCAGAGTGATGACATTCCCGCAGCCTTACTCCCTGCTGTTCTACAGCCCAAAATCTGTCCAAATTCCCTCATGAAACCTCACTCTCTTGGTGAATAAACTAAGTGAAAGCCTCTGACCCGTGGCACAAAGAGAAAGGCAAATAGGTTTGTTTCTTCTGTTTGAAGGAGAACTGGCCCTGTTTGAAAAATCTCTCAGGCCAATTACAGAGCAAATCATATGTTTGGACAAAAGAGTCCATTTATTTTAAATTATGTCTTACTGCATGAAAGACCTTTTTGATGCATTTCTATTTGTTTAGCACACTCAATGGCTGATCACTGCTTATGAAATACATCTCAGTGTCTGAGGGTCTGCTTTCATCCAAACCCAACAGTTTTCTAGCCCAACAGTTTTAATCTGTGGTTTTCTGTTTTGTTTTCTTGTAAAGAGTAATTAACTTATCAAAAGGGAAAAAGAAAAAAAAGAAGAAAAAAAAAAAAGACTTTGTGTCTGTGGGCTGGAATATCTTCGGTTACAAATTCACTTTGAGATATCCAGTCCTTACAAAAGTTATTACACTTACAATTCCAAACCAGGAGTCAGCCAGGAGGCCTGGCAGAGATGCTGGGAGGCCAGTTAGTCCATTCTCTGCCCTACAAAATACCTACTACAACGAGCTCATTTTTTTCCCCTCAGCAATTAAATCGTTTAATATTCTTTAATGTGCAAAAACTCATTTCCCAACTTCCAACATATCTCTCACTCTAAGGTAAGCCTTGATCTGCCCACAGAGAATTCAGGTAAAACTTTGTTCCCTCATTGCAGCAATCTTCTACGTGTTTGAAGACCTCTAACGTCCTCTTCCCATCTTCTCCTCTCCAAGACAGAACTGGACATCGATCTGTCCTCCAAGCACCCACCGTGGGGATGGCATCACTTCACCTGCTTTTACCCACTGTATTTCAGGCTCCCTCTTCTCACCTGCAGCTCAACTCACCCTTGGTCTTGCCCTTTTCTCCTCCCAGGAAACTGCTGTGGGATTTTAAACACAGCTCAACTTAATTGCAAGTCAAAAAGCACCTTGCACTGGCCTTTGTAAACGATGCAAGAGCACTGGAAGCTCAGGAGAAGAACAGTCTCCCAGCCTGGCTCCACCAGAGCCCACTTCAATGCTTTTACCAACTCGAAGACAGTCTTTCCGCTACAAACCCCATCAATAATAATAGTTAATTACTATTTAAACAGCGCCTTCCAGATACCTGTCCTCACAACAGCCCTGTGAGGTAGGTTAAGTATTATCACCCCTATTTTATGACTGGGGAAAACACGGTACAGAGCTGCGGGGAAACTTACCCAGGATCACAGCATCAAAACAGCCGTTAAAATCAGACACTGGTAACTCCTGGTCTAACCCTCAATGCACAAACCATGACAACTGTTCTCTCACCACTAAATAATGCAATTAAAATACCGGTAAAAATATTGCAGCTGTAGTAAGAACCCTTGCAGCTGAACAGCATGGCACATCAGAGCACAACACGCTGCTTCCAGGTACTACATAGGATTTACCAAGGAATATGAAAGGAATCACAAAGGCAGCTGCCCTTTTGTCACCTGACTGTTTAGACAATCCCAAGTGTTGGCTCAGATAGCAGCAAAACACTTCTGGGACACGAGCGAAAGCTGGCAGAAATACTTCCTGCTCATGGAATAAAGTCTCACCTCTACCAACACCGATTCCAATGACCGGCTGACAAGCAGATGATGAGAACTAGAAAAAACACAGCTTTACACCATGGACATTTGGGATTCCGTGAAACCTCCCAGTTTATTGGGAGAAATGCCTTTAATATTGGACCGTACTAAGCTAAGCTCTTGAAGAGCCAAGCATGAGCAACACAATCATCGCTGTATTTCCTCCCCTCTGCGATCAGGTGATCATCACGTTCCAGTTGGAATTGCTCAGCATAAGCCTATCTGGACCATCACGACAACAAGTAGGCAGGCAGCAGCTTCTGGAAATGGGATACTATCAATCGAATCCTATGCAATACTGCACCTCCTTCTTCTGAGTGCAACACAATCCCAAGGACAGAAGTATAAATAGCTGGACTATCCACAAGGAAGAGAGGATGCCATCGTACAGTCTGCTTTGCAGGGCAGAAAAGAAGATGTCCCAGGTTGGGAAAAAAAAGGAGAGGGGAAGGAAATAAAATAAAATAAAAAAAATATCCGTATGATATCCAACAGGTTCCATTTTCCACCCTCACCCCTTCCCCCACCCCCAGAAGGAGCCAGTCCTCTGCAACCAGAGGGCTGTGACACCCTGCAAAAGAGGTGGTAAATGCGGACGTACTTTAACAGTACTGAGATCCATGGGGTGTTTGATAATATCATGATAGTCATGTAATTCCAAGGCCTCTGCATCAACAGGCTTGTAAAAGGGCCATGCATAGGCTGCATGCTTCTTCGAGAGCATCTCCTTGAGAATGCTGTCACAGTACTTGAGGTGCTCAGAGAGTTTGCCCTTCTTCCCTGCGTGCTGGGGAACCTCTCCGTCTTCAAGGTCTTTCTTTGGTGGTTTGATGGGCCGGCCACCGCTCTCCCGTCGGGCGATGATTTTGGCCTGTTTGGGGTCTGAGAGGGGCGTGGGTGACTCGCTCCGGCTGGCAGTGATCGCAGAGGTGGTAGGGGTCGTCGTGTCCGCTTTCCGCTTCACTCCCTTTTTCTGAAACAGCAGATGGACAGACCTCGTGAGTACGTGCCCAGCTCTTGTGCTACACCAGCAGAAACACAGCACAATTCATCCGTATTTTTGAAATCTGCCTGTCCTCTGACAGAAAATACAATTATTTCACTGGGATAAATGGGACTCGTGACTAGAGGCTTCAACACAATTCAGTGACTACAACATGATGTATTACTACATGTCACCTGAGCCACAGTAACCAGCCACTTGCACATCTCCAACCCAACCCCAGACATGATGCAAAATGTGTTAGCTCTAAGTATTTCACTGAGATTTAAACTAAGGACTCTTACCTCATGTTTGCCAAGAGAAAGGAGTGCGCCCAGTCGATTACTGCAGCTCAGCTGATGCATCGTGACTTAGTAAGTGTCAGTAACTTAACCACATGTCTGAGTCCCCAGTGGCAGGATCAGGCTATAAGTTCTGAACCAAAGCATATTAATCACCAAAGACCCATGAGCCCTCAACTCCCTTACATTTAGTGGGTGTGCTAAGGTAGATTGCTTATTATGGACAAGAGCAAGAATTTAATGATTTTTTTGTCTTAAGCAAATAAAACCTCTCTCCCGCAAGCTCAAGCTGTGACTGTCCAGTCAGCTCGCTCTCATGCTCCTATGAAGGATTTATTTCTCTAGGGAGAGAGAGAGAAAAGGGAAATAAGAAGTTCCTTAGGGAAATCCTAAGTAAATCTCAAGCAGAATTAACTTTACAGTATGCATTTGGCAAACTCACTTCTGGGTTCATCCTTGAATTTTAAAATTAAATTGATTCTCAGAAGCAAAATATTTGGTCAGAAACTGAAGTATAAGACAGGCCTCTGAGAAGTACAGCTTAGCTGCAAGCAGATCTGACTTACAATTTCTCTCATAATTCCCAAACTATAAGGTTAAATAAGCAAGACGATTCTGTGGCTCTGCTGGCCCATGCAACCTCACATCAGCGAACACCAATACTGCAGCAGTTAATTTCCCAGTTTAGAGAAAAAAAATAAAAAGCTTTCTCTGAGCCACACTTTCATTATTTGTAAAGCAACACACAGCTTGCCAGGAAAATTCCAATTATTTAGAGCAATGTTTTCATTCACCCATAAATTAGCATAGTAAATAGCAAAACACCAATGGCAACTCCCAGAAGATTACTCCGTGAGGAAGACAGAACTAATGCACCCAAAACCTGCAGGCAACATCAGTCTCCTCCGACTGGAGCGACAGGCTTGTCTTGAACTTGTTTATGACAGAGGAACATTCCTAGTGTTGGAGTCTGCAAACCTTAAAGGAATAGTTCCAGTGAAATTGGGGGCTGGGGGTGGGGGCAGTTACAGAGGGAAGAAATGCTTTGGGCTTTGTAGTATCAAACGAGGGAAACCTCCAACAGCTTTCTGGTTTGTGGAGCATCAGCACCAGCTCAGGCTGTGGTCAGACGAGAGCTTGTTACTGAGCTGGAGCAATTACAGTTGACATCACCTTAACTGGGGCGTGGTAAAACTGGCAAAACTTCTCAACCCTCTCAAACTTGACAGCAAGCACTTTGAGCACACCCCAAAGGGACAATGATGGCCAGAGAGGCAAGGAGTCAAATATGAAGAGAAGGGATACACGTAACCAGCAGTGAGGGGATGATAATAAAGCACTGCTTAGCAATACTGCCTTCTGAAGAGGAAGGGGTCGAGTTCTCCATTTACCTTGACTACCGGTGGCGTAGGAGGCACCACGGGCATTATCGGAGCAGCAGGAGGAGGTGGAGCAGCGGCGGGAGGGGCAGTGACAGGCGGGACATTAGCAGTGATGGTTGGCACAGGGGTGGCAGCGATGACGGGCGTCTGGGAGACTGCTGGAGGGACGTTCTGGAACGGGGCCGGCGGGGAGACGGAAGACACGGCCACTGCTTGCTGCGCTCCTTTCAAATGACAAAGTGAAAACACGCTGCAATGTACTGATGGTTACAAGTGCCCACAAGACATCGGGAACAAAGTGACACTAGTGCCACTGGAAAGTGTAATCACAGGCTCAGCAAAAGGCTCCCAGTCCAGGGCCACAGGAAGAGCACAAAGGACAGTGTGATTTGCATGCTGCTGTTACCCAGGGATCAACAAAAAAATGAGAAACCACTGACCTAAGTCCTGATACCATGAGCGCGAAATACATCAAGCTTTGCAAATGGGGTGAGTTGCTCTGGGACAGTCTTCACCCCCGGTGCTCTGAGAGCTGCCCTGAGCTCAGCAAAAGAGAAAAACTGAAGAACTGCCTACTAGCATAAAGTTAAAAGGGACAAATATACTAACAACCAAAGCAGCAATAGTCCTCCGTGTTTTTATAGCAGCTTTTATCAAAGGATGCCTAAAAGACACATCACATATTTGTCTGAGCTTAGATGAAGTTGTTAGCTCCATCTGGCACCTGAGATGTGGGAAGACAAAGAGGAAGAGTTGACTTTCACAGAGCAACAGTTAGAACTTGTGTATAGAAAAGAATTTGCAATAGTTTAATTCAGCCCACATAAGCTCCTTTATGAACTGTTTTCCAATGCTTACAGACATTCTAGTCCTAAATCCATTTAAAATCAACTCTAAACTGAACTAAACTTAGCTTCTATTGATATAGTGGTCTACACAGCCTTTTGCAATGGCTTAATAAATCATTCCTGTTGATCAAACTTTGTTCTATGATGTTGCAACCACACGTGCAAAAGAAAAATGTTACATGGGGTTTAGGGCACTGACAAGATTTAAGTCCAAATCTCTGCTGTGTCAGACTTTTGCCAGGACCTTGGGTGAGCTGTATAAACCCAGGTCTTCAAAGGCATTCCACACCGTGGCCTGTCACTTCCAGCAGACTGGCTTAACTACCTTGCCTCTTCTGGCCTTGGTTTCTTCTTTGCACAGAGGAAGCAAGAGCATTGCCCTCCCTCACTGAAGCCCTATGTGGATGGACAAGTCACAGATGGTAACATGTTTGTGTAAAAATACAGAGCAGTGTTAAGACAAGTCCTGAAACACTGGGTGAACCCTATCTAGACATCTCACCTTCCTCTGCTGCTTCAACCGTTAGACAACATGCATCCCTACCTAGCACCTAGCGTCCTGCAAAGCCAGGCAGCTTGAAAGGTGGATCAGGCCTCAGCAACAGGCTCGTAACGTTTTCTATCACCAGATCAGGTTCTTACCTGCACTCTGTGTGCCCACTGACGGCTTGCGACCTTTGCCTTTAGGAACTGGGGGTAATAATTCAACTTCCTCCTGAGGCATCTGGGCCACCTTCTGCAAAAATATCTTCTCCAGGGCTTGGGCCATGAGGACGATGTCATCTGTGGGCTGCAGAAAGATGAATGGAAGCTCATGCTGTATCATCCACAGATTTGAAGCAGAAAGGTTCAAGATTAGCTTTTAAAATCCCCAGTGACACTGCCCTTCAAATAAATGATGGTATCCAAGCTCCAACAATAAACAGACTGGCTCTTCTCCCTCCTTGCATGCGACCCTCCTGCTCTTCTATTCTGCTCTAGCACGCAGTAAGTACAGTCTCAGAGAGTTATCAGGGCTTCCAGTAGGAGCCTGATAACTAGCACCCTGTGGACACAGTGTGGAAGCAGCAAACTGGAACAGATGAGTTGTCCTCCTCGCTTGCCAGCAGGTCCAAGAGAAGAGTGTAAACACACAGTCTGTGGCTCAAGCTAATTAGCTTGTTTATTTCAGCTTGTTCTCCAGTATGGGTCAATGATGACAAACCATTGTAGAAAACACAATACAAAGAATACAGGCTTTTAACAACCTAACAAAACTGCAGACAAGCCAAACCCAAAATAATAATAATAAGCAATCTAAAGGTGTGCAAGTAAGGACAAGACAGAGGCAGAGAACAGAGTTGTACTTCCTGAACAGCTCTGTACTAAGAGATACTCTTTACTGTCAGCCAGTGTAGCACCCAGCACTAAAACCCCCGGTAGCACCTGCAAAGCACTGCAAAACTTTAACCCATCTTAAAGAATTCCGAACTGGAAATAAAAAGGGAGTAAAAACTTGCTACATAACCCCAAAGCAGAAATTCATCCATAATTAAAAAGCACATTTGCCATTTTAACTAGTCTGGGGGAAGAAAGACCCAGCACAAAGACAGCTTTGTGCATTTCAACTAATGTGGTTGCAATTAGTGGCATTTCAAACCCTTGCAAGGAGGGCCCGGAGCACAGTAGAGCTGGCTCTGATCAAAACCTGCACTTAGAACGCTCCTCGGTGGGTCTTTCCTAGGCAGTGCCCAGGCTAAAGGTTTGTCTGGGCTCTTTACCTTGTTATAAATGTAACAATTTGTAAACATGGTGTTGAAATCCTGCATACATTCACTGGCACTCCAATAATAGTTATGTTCCAAGCGCTTCTTTATCGTCCCCATGTCCATGGGATTTTTTATTATTTTGTGATAATCCTGTTGGAGAAATGGGAAAGACATTACACCTCCTGATATGCAGAAAGAACGCTGTTCACACCTTCCTTTAGTCCCACCATTCTCCTCATTCCTCCTCCCCAAAAACACATATATCACAAATAGCATCTTTGCTTGCCTTTTTTTTTTTAATTTGCAGTTTTTTAGTCTATTATTATTATTATGAACTCCTTCCATAACCACTAATCTTCCACAACTCCCCCCAATACATGATCAAACACACACACAACACAAATTGTGCACATTGGACATTATATATGTTCATGTTTATGTAGCTACTTGGACATTATATATGCTTATAAGGACGGCTGGACTGGGAAGATGGTAACCGCAGTATGTGGAAGAAAACATGCTTTTTGAGTAGTTCTCCCTGGAGGCTGTTTGGAGCCCTGATACCTCTTAGGAGGCTGTTGGTGCTGCAGAGTGGAGGGGTGTCACAGCTGACAGCCACACTGACACCCCAGCAATGCTCTTTGTGCTCCCGCCACAGGACCAAATTCACGGCAGCAGGGTCAGCAGGGCTTTGGCAGGGTATTCAGCTCAACAGCCAACTGGCTGCAGTTTGGGAAACAGCATTTCTGTCTCCCATTTTAAAAAGCTGCCTCTAGTGCTTCTGAGAAATTCATCAGTCCCAGCACCGGCTAAGACTGTGCTACAATTTTCAGCCTCTCTCTTTTGAGGGTATTTCAGCCTTTAAAAGGCTCCCACATGTTAATCCAGTTTCTCTCTGGGCTGGTCTTGAGCATCTGTAGAGGCTGTGATTAGCCTGGAGACGCTCCAGACGTGCCAGGTTGTAGGTTGTAATTTTTTCATTCTGGAGAAGAGCAGAAGCCTTCTTGCCGCACAAAACCACGTACGGCCACTGGCCATGCTCTCAAGCCCAGCCCTTGACCCGAGACAGCAATATTTCCAGGCAAGGCAGGAAAGGGCAAAAAAGGCAATCCTACTGGCTACTGGGCTTGTTCAGGTTTAGGCCACACCTGAAAAACGACTGACTCCTCCTTTAAATTTTCTGGTAACCTGCCCTAAAACCACTTCAAAATGCCTCACTGAGAAACTAAACCCACAGAAAGAAGACACAAAGGAGCACAGACCTGGAGAAATACTATACAGGTGTTTAGTGCTTTACTCTTGGCCAGCACTTTAAATAGTACCCATCAACAATGTTACGGAGTTCAAAAGACTCCTGGTCCAGTCCATAAAATTGGCTTATAACCTGCAGTACCTACAGGTCTCCTGACCTTACATCCCAGAATCTTGCTTCCTCAGATCCTAGATGCAACCCACTTGCTCAAGGCAGCCAGAGTTAATCCACAAGGGGCTGCCCAGCTGAGCAAAGAGGGTGTATGAGATGTGAAGAGTGCCTGGCTCCATTCGTGGAAGCTTGTCTGTGTGCTCTTCCCTCACTAAGTGAAAAGTAGTTTTTCCCTTCTGAGACCTGTACCGCTCCAGCTCCCAAAGACATCGTCTTCTAATTCAGCGAGTTTAAGAGGACTCAATAAAATTCCCAAAAGCAACTTAACCATTCTGATCCCATGATGAGAAAACTGATCTCACCAACACAAAGCTTTCTAGGAACAGCATACCGAGCAGAAGGCGATAGATACTTACCGGCAAATTCAATTTAATTGCATCAACAGGTTGGTAGAAAGGCCAAGCAAACTGATGCTTCCACAAGGTCTTTACCACAACATTTTGCATATATTGCAACTGGTTGGTCTTCCGGCCAGGCTTATTAGGATTAGTGACCTCCGGAGGCGGCGGATTCACAGGGCCCTGAGGAGCCTGGATTGCTGATGTGACTGTCGACATTTTCCTGCTCTTGCTCTCACTCGCTGTCACGGCAGCAGCGACTGGGAGATTTTCTTTCTTCCTTTATGCTCCCTGAACGGGACTGACATCCCATTTCCAGGGTCCAACCATACAACCTAGATCAAATGAGAGGAAGAGGACAATGTGTAAATACAGATACTCACTTGAAGTAGGCATGTTCAATCACCAGAAATGTCTTAACACAGGCTCTTCACTCCATCTGCTTCATTCCCTTGTAACACACTTTATCTTGATGATGGGCACAGTTCAAGACCCAAGAGACAGCAGAACAGCAATTCTCAAATTCAAAGCCTGCAGAAAGCCAGTAAGCTTCACAGAACTAGTTCTTGCTGTATCTGGTTCAGAGAGCATCCTTGTGCAAAGAAAACCCATGGGGCAACCTAAAAATACCGTTAGGGAACACAGTTAGGATGTAATGCAGAGTTTTTCATGAATGTGCTGATCCGAGCTAGTAAATCCATACCTTGCAGCGCCACGTAAACTTAACTGCACTGTCACCCATGCTTGCTGGCACCAAGTCAGCTTACAAGTCTCTACACTGGTGCAACGGTTCATCTACAATCCCATAATCAAGAGCGGACAACAGCTGTCAGAAGATCTTCATCCAGAGAAATAAAAACAGAAGCAGAGGGAGGTGCTCTGAGCAGCTGTAAATGAAAGGCATCACCAGAGACATCCTAACTCGGAAGTGATCTGCAGTTTGAATCTTGTAAATGTCTTACTATTATCTTTACACATACCTGACTGGGCCCTCAGTTTCATAAGGAAGTCTCAAGACACAGGCTCAACAGAAAGAATAGTGTTATACTTGGATCCTATGACCTGGCTAAGTGAGCGCTGTCACAGTCTCTCTTAAAAGCACATATGAAATGCAGGAGAATACACAAGTTGCATAACTGTATTCTATTTTTCTCCCCAGCAAATTCCAGAGAAAAAAAAAAAAAAAGAGTCTAGTATCATTGTGTCTTGTATACCATATGGTAAACAGCTTCGCTATGTCATCTCCCATAAACTTTTGATATTTCAATTCACATCAGGACTGCAGCTACTCTTCTCATGGCAAACAAACCGCAACCACTTTCTAGAGGCAAATTATTTCAAGTACGTTCAGGAAGACCCACAAATACTCTCACTGACATATGCTTCTTGGCTGCATGGCGAAACATGAGCAGAGACAGAAGCTGCAGTAATACAGGAAGAAGGAGGGAGCATTAAGAAATCCTAGGGGAAAAAAACCCGCACCTCTTCTTTGATACATCCCTAATCATGTCTACTGAATATCGGGACTAAATATAGAACATCAACTTACCCTTTGAGTTGCTGATTAGGTGATAGCAAAAAGTAAACACATACCTAATTTGGGGGAATTTTTATAAAAATAGGTATGTACAAACATAAACACATCTGTAGTAGACAGGGATATTTAAATATTGGTCTTCCCAGACCTGCCTGAGTAGTGGAGGCCCCAGCAGCTCTGTAATGAGGAGAACCCTCTGGCACCCCAGTGATGCTGTGGCACAGGCACCCACACCATACAACACCCAGTGCTCTGGGTGACACAGCTATCAGGGACACCCAAGTGCTCTGGGTGACGTGGCTGCTTGGTACACCTTACTGTGGGCCAGTCTGGCTTGCCTCACAAGTGTTCCTGGCTCCAGTTTATCTTTTTATTTTTTTTTAGAGCTAATTGTACAGTTAATTTTTTTATAATGCTTCTATGGGAGACTAAATTGTTAAAAACCTAAAACAAATCTGTGAGTGCTTATGTGTGCAGGGAACAAGAACAGTTACAACTCTGCTGTCCATTCATAAGACCAATTATATTCCAAGGATGTAGGAAAAAGCAGAGATGACCACAGGACTTTGTGTCACATATATAAGAAGATAGAAATAAAGAATAGGGACCCAAAGAAGACTCTGGTCCCTATTCTTTGATAACTCAAGAGCCCACC
>VZRU01018395.1:5877-28065 GCA_013398155.1 Pedionomus torquatus | reverse complement strand
AGGCCCCGCGGCCTCCCGGTCCCGTTTCTGACGGTTTTTCTCCTCAGAGCCCGCGGTGGGGCCGGCGGCGCCATGGGGGAGCTGTTCCGCAGCGAGGAGATGACCCTGGCCCAGCTCTTCCTCCAGTCCGAGGCCGCCTATTGCTGTGTCAGCGAACTGGGCGAGCTGGGGAAGGTCCAGTTCCGCGACGTGAGTGACCACCGGCCTAGGCCCAACCCGCCGGAGCGGGGACCGGCGCCCCCGGCACTGGCTCCCGGGGGCACTGGGCTGGGCTGGAACTCTCTCTCTGTTTCTGCAGCTGAACCCAGACGTGAACGTGTTCCAGCGCAAATTCGTTAATGAAGTCAGGAGATGCGAAGAAATGGACCGAAAGCTCCGTATGTAGCTTTTAAAGGGAAAGTAATTAATACAAGCTAAACTTGTATGGCAGCCTGAGAGAACAGGGAGCTGAGGAGGAGCAAAGGCCGCCCTTCCCCTGTGTGTCAGCCCATCGGGCTGCTGCCAGCGATCCTCTCCCTGCCTCAGCCAAATCAGAGGTTCTTAGAATAGGAGGTGAAGGAATTCACAGCTGCCATTGGGGCTAGGTGGCATTATGGTGAGAGTTTGCTGTTAAAGTATCCTTTTGGTTAACAGTAATAATGCTGTCTCTCCAGGGTTTGTTGAGAAGGAGATTAAAAAAGCAAACATTCCTATCATGGACACTGGGGAAAACCCGGAGGTGCCTTTTCCACGGGACATGATTGACCTGGAGGTAATAATGTGTGTTAAGACTCAAGTAATATCTGACTCTAGATGGAAACAGGGGACATTATCTCCGTTGACAGTTACCTGTTGAATTTCTTGGAAAAGGTTCACTAACCGTAGTGCCCAGCTGCCCCCTGAAATGGGAGCTTTGCTCACATCAGGCTCATTTTGATTCGTGAGCATCGTTTTGCTCGTGTGTTTATCCAAATACCGTCAGAAATGAAAGCATTTCAAAGGAATTTCACCCATTTCAGTGAGTCAGAACCCACGGGGACTGCGTGGTTCACGGTGGGTCTGTCACGACATTTATAAGGGGTTTTAGTGATTTAGAGAGCACTGGATAAATCCAGCCTGTAAAAGACTGGCTGAACGTGAAAAATTTCACATTGCCCTGAAGAGAATGTCACAAATCTAGATGCCTGTGCCACAGTGGGCTGGCACCGTGTCTCTTAATTGTATGCAAATTGTGTGGGAATGTAAAGCATCTTGTCTACTTCCTTGTCTTTTAATAGACTCAACAGCGTTCATATGTGGATCTGCTTTAAGTCCCTTTTCTCTCATCTTCTTTCCCCATCTTGCAGGCAAACTTTGAGAAAATTGAAAACGAGCTGAAGGAAATCAACACAAACCAGGAGGCTCTGAAGAGAAACTTTTTGGAGCTGACAGAATTAAAATTTATACTGCGTAAAACTCAGCAGTTTTTTGATGAGGTCAGAATACCGGGGGCGGGTTAAGACTTGGGCAGCTGGTTCTTCTCCCACAAATTACCATTTTTATTCTCAAATGTATTTTTAGTTGCCGTTTTGGACAGCAGGGCCATTTTTATGCTTTGTTTGAGACAGCTTCTTAAATTATTTTCCATTTCTCATGCGGTGCAACATAGCTACCCCTGATTTACCTGCGATAATGTTGGTCTGGGCTTGTTTTGGGTAAGCAATGGTTTGTCTGAAAATTGTGGGAAATTAATTCTGATGCTGATAGTTGTCAAAGCGCATCAACGGCCCAAAAACTTGGCGCTATGAAGAGCGCTCTCCTGGGTGGGTGGGAGGAGATAAGCAGCTCCACCTCGTGCACACAGATACTACAGAGAAGCTTAAGCTTCAGCCTTTGAAATGTTCTGTGCAGATTACTCTTTAGGGTCATAATGCGAAGTCTGCTGAAGTAACGGAGTATTTAGTTAATTATCTGAGCCTTTGATCAAACCCTGAAGTTTTCAGAGTTAGGTTTTGGAGCGAAGCTGCCGTTTAGAATCTTGAACGCTTGGTAGAAGCCCGGCTTGGTCGGGGACTGGCAGTAATTTCTGCACCCAAGAGGAGTGCTCTGCTATGGTTCATGCTGCAGACGGAGCCCACACGGGAGAAGGTATAATCATTCTGTGTAAAGGTCAAGTATCCTTGAGCCTGGGGACTTTTCTCCAAGAACTCCTGTGTGTGCTATAGAAGGGTAAGGACGTTCTTTTGCTGAGTGTACGTCCTGTGTTCTCTCATCTGAGGATTCAATCAAAGAGTTTGTGATGGATCTGGCTTCTGGCTGCTACAAAAACTGTGATCAAGGCAAGCTGGGCTCCTGCAGCCTTCAGACCCTTATCTGAGGGTTTGGGGGTTGTTTTATTGGCACAGGATGGTGCCTGCTCAGGCACTGAGGCTGTTCCTGTGCCAACAGAGACCCCGCTGCTTATGCTGTCAGTTGATCAGTCACGGGGTTGGTTTCAGTACAAAAAAAAATAAACCTTGATTGGTCATGGGGTTGGTTTCGGTGCAAGAATAAAAAAAAAAAAAAAGGCATCTTGTCTTCAAGTGTTGAATGTCCACTTACGTGTGTCTCCTTGGACACCCAGCCTTAACCTGACAGCCTGTCACTCGGCAGCGCTGAGGTGCCACTGCCACCTCTTCAGAGTGTTGAGTAAAACCACCTGCACTCTTTTTATTAATCCCTGTCTTTGGTGAGAGCTGCCCGCTGCTTTCCTTCAAATACAGTGTGACCATAATAAATTTCAAGATTAAACCCAATTTCCTAAACCATCTATGTGAGGTCACCACAAAAAGGAGCTCGTTGCCAGCCTTAAATGGCCTGGCTGCAGAAATTTAGACGTGTTCTTGCTCCTGGTTGGCAACTGTTTCTTTAATAATAAAGTAGAACAAATAAAATACACTGCTGTATGCCAAAGCGAACCCAACAGCTCATGTGTGGAGTTCAGTAAAGCGTAAATTTGAGTTGTTTCCACTCAGGCTGCGAAGAGCCAAGAACTGTGTGAGCCCCAGGCTCCTGCTGGTCGAGCACCCCCAGAGCTGGGCTGTCGTTCGCTCAGTACCTTCAGCACTCGAAGACATCAATAACTTGTAATTATGATTGTGTTATTCATAGTAATAAGTTGCACAAGAAATGGCTGATGATCCAAAGGGCTTTTCTTGGCATTTGTACACTGGGCAGGGGGATGGTGGTCGTGGCAAAATTGCTTTCGCTTGTTCTTCTTACCACTGTTCCAGGTGAAGTAGCCATTTCTTGTTTCAACACACCATGTTGATGATTATGCTCCTTTTCTCAGTCTTCTTGTCTTTGCTTATGAGGAACAGTATGAGCTGGAGAGATTTCTCTGAAAGCTTTGCCTAGAGTGTGAGCGTAAGAGAAGACTGGAAAAGTAATGGTTAATGGCATGCAGACCCCCTCTCTCCTCTGCCTCTCTCCCCATCTGCTTTTTCCCCCCCCTGTTTCTTCTGCATCTCTCATTCCTGTCTGGGCTCTGGGTTAATAAGTTAGATGGTGAAATGACTCTTTCTTGTTTGGGTTTTGTTTTTTTTTAAGTTCTTGTGAAAATGGACTTTTGTTCTGCTCGTGAAGTGGAAGGGGCTTGAATTGTATGAAGGTGTGTGCGGTGTTCTGGAGCCCTGATGGAGCAGAGCTGGGATGGAGAGTGGGGAAAAGGAACCTCTTTTTCAGGCCCTGATGTTAAAGGTGCTGATCTGGGTGAACAATCAGCCATTGAAAAATGTTTAATAATCAAAGATCTGCGTTCTAATTACCGGCATGCAAATGCTTGGGTTTTCCCAATCCCGAACCATGTAGTAAAAAACACTGCGCAATAACGATGATGTTTCTTTCGTTGCTGCTACTGAAAACTTACTCAAAGTAAATTTCCCAGAGTCTGGTTTCCCTGCATTGTAGCTGGATAGGGCTTTCATCTCCCCAGAGTCTCTCAGTTTTTAATTTCTCACTCTTAGAACACTGCTTTAGTTAACTCCCCCACTCCCCCCAAAATCAGAGCTGGGGTCGCTGTGCCATTTCCTATTTGGAAAGGGTGTGATCGTCAATCAGAGCAGTTGAGAGATGAATCAGAGGACGTTGGATTTTGTTACGCAAATAATCCTTGAGTAAGAAAGTTCTTGTTTAGTAAAACTGGTCTAATCCAACCTTAATCTAAGGTGCTTTGTTTTGTAATTTCAGCCTCTCTAAGCAGGTCTGGCCTTTGTTTCATGCGTGTCCTGACCCAAGGACAAGCGGCCCGAAAGGGCCAGGGTGATATTAGGCATTTATAAGAATTATTCTCTCGAGTGAGGTAGATGTAAAGTTTCCTCATGTGCCATCCTTCTCTTTTATGCCCCACGTGCTAAAATGTGACGTGGCTCACAGCGCTTATCACAGAGCCTCTCGATCACTGAGAAATACAATACAAGCCTCTTACAATTGTAACTGACTGGTTTCCAACATCCTGAAGTCTCGTTATCGAGTAACCTCTGCTGTCTTTGGCCTGTATGTTTTGCTTTGTGGTACTGAACTTTCTTATTTTGGTTGTGTCCTGTGTGAAGCGGAATATTCCTTCTGTTCTTGCTGTTGCAACAAGTTGCCTTAAAACTTGAAGGGATCAGCGGCTCCTGGTGTGGATTTTCCAAACTTTTTTAAGGGGTCCCTGGTGTTGGTAGTGTCTGTCAGCGCGTGTGTGTACGAGCAGCTGAGCTGCACTTCACCCCAGCCTTGCAAAAACTCCTCTTGTATGTGGCAACTGCTTTTATTTGGCGGGCAAGTAAAACGCTGTGGAGTTTTGTCACTATAACTGTGATGCAATTATTGCCCAAATAAAGAACCCATGGCTGAGGCACCACCGTTGCTACGTGCTTTTGCAAGGCTGCGCTGTACGTGTGCATGCCTTTTATGTGTTTGGGGTCAAGCTCTACCTTCGATGTGTTCTAACGAGTCCCCTTGGTAACTCTGGGGGAAGAGCCCCTGTTTTCCACAGAGGGTAGAATTTGGCCCTTTTATTTGTGCCGAGGAACTGTAGTTTTTGTCATTTCACTATATAAGCTGCGGAGGTAGAAGTGACCGTGATGTGGGGTTGCTTGAAGGTGGTGCACGAGAGGATGCGACTTGAGCATCCTTCCTGACTGCAACCGTGGTGCTTACAAGGTATATTCCCAAGAATTTTGGCCTGCAGGTCAGTGGCAACGAAGGACGGTACAAAACTGTGTCCTCTTTTAATGCCTGGACGCTCAAAAAATGAGCGAGATCACCAGACTTCCTTAAGTAAGCATCTAGTGAGTCTGGCGATAACATGTAGAGCCAATAAGGATAAACACCTTGGAGAATGTAAAGATTTAATCAGGAAGCGTGTTTTCAGGCTGGAAGTGTTGTGTGTTTTTCCTGGAGGAGAACTTTGTAAAGCCACTAAGAAAATTACCATCCAGTACTTCCAGGTTTTGTTTCTGATTCTGACCCCATGTCTGTGCTGATGTGACGAGTAACGTGGAATTAATCAAACTGCCATCACCTAATTGGGAAACGAATTATTTTGTTGGGAGCAGGGCAGGAGGCTGATATGACACGTATGGGGTGTGTGGGCCTGATGTGGCCGCTGCTGGGGACAGCCCCATGAAGGTGCCCCCAGGTCATTGAACTGTCCATGGGAGACTCACCTGGGCATCACCCTCCCCGTGGCCTGGAATGAGCCCCTCCAGGCTGCTCCACACCAAGTGCCATTGCCCAGGCACTGCTCAGAAATGCTTTTTTGCATCTTTGATACACAGAAAATGCACAAGTAAAATCACAGAATCGTGTAATTGTCTATGATGGAAGGGACCTTTAAGATCATCTAGTCCAGCCATCAAGTAGAGTAAGGGGGAAATCTGATCTACCCTCCCCTTTTTCTCCATTAAGATCTAGAGAAAGAACAGAGGAAGATTTTACCGTGCTCTTTTGTGCCATTCAAAAATAGTTCTTGGGAACATCACTTGTATTTAAAACCTGATAAATTTTATTTGAATTCTGCCTTTTGTCAGACTTATATATCCCACAGCCCTTCTCTTGTTCTCTTGCTGCAGTCTTCAGACTTTTCTTGTAGGGAAGCTTTGCTGGGCCATTCCACTTCTCCTCTTGTTCTTCTCCTTCCTTGTGTGGTTCTGTCTTTTCTATCATCTGGTTCCTCTTTTTGCTGTCTTACGTTTGTTTTTTCCTTTTCTTTCTTTTTTTTCTTTTCTTTTGTCTCCCCAAACTATCTCCTGGTTCCTCGTTCCCTGCATGCCACTAACTACTTTCATTAGATATTAATTGATTTGTGAATTCAGGCTGAATTGCATCATCAGCAGATGGCGGATCCAGACCTGTTGGAGGAATCCTCTTCGCTGCTGGAGCCGAGTGAGATGGGAAGAGGGGCCCCGCTGCGACTCGGGTAATTGCCATTGGGGTTGTTGGCTTGTGTTCACCCTGGGGTCCCCACGGCTGTTTGAGCGTGGCAATGGAACTTTCCAGAGTGGCATATTGAGTGATAAAGGCTGGTCTAGAACTGCTGCTCCTGTCCTCTGGTTCTGTTCCTGCTCGTTGATTTCCTGGTTCATATTTGTGCTTGGCACTGCACATCAAAATAACTGATTTACTAGTTTGCTCCTAGTGCATGTGTCCTGGTGGCTTTTTCAGACGTTCTGAGCTCTCATGGCTTTGAAACCAGTAACTACCATGAGCACATAATACTCACGATAGTGTGTATAGTTCTGTATCCTCTTCATTTGCTGCTTCCAGGCTCTGTGTGTCTGTAATTCTTTATCCAGATGTAGGGCTTGAGGCAGTGAGGTCCTCCCGTGCTGGGCTCACAGTCAGTGGTCAGCCTCTGTGTGTTTAGAGGACCTTCTGTTTTGATGAAGAACTAATTTCCAAACAAGATTTTTGTAGGTTTCAGCCCGATGCCCAGCTCTGGTGGCCGTGGGTGGTTCGGGTGTCAGGCTCTGCCTTCTTTTGGGTGCAGAACGGACATTTCCTGCTCTCTCTTTCGCAGGTTTGTGGCCGGTGTGATCAACCGCGAGCGAATCCCCATGTTCGAGCGCATGCTGTGGCGGGTGTGCCGAGGGAACGTCTTCCTGCGTCAGGCGGAAATTGAGAACCCCCTGGAGGATCCCGTAACGGTAAAAGGAACTATTGTTTACAGCAGTGAAAGTCTCAGATGTGTTAAAGGACTTTCTCTACTTAGCTAAGGCTTTATCCCTCGATGAGTTCCACGCAGCCAGACCTTGTGCTGTGTCCCTTCACGGTAAATACAACCTCTGAGGTTTTAGCGACAGATGTTCTTCCTGCTTAAAGTAAAAAGTAGCAGGATGGATGGTGAATACTGTTGAAAAGGGGAAAAATAACTCAAAACCTGCACTGCAGGAGGGTGTAGTTTCTTCTCTGACAGACTACAAGTGCAACTCCTGTGTGCAGCTCTGGATAAATAGGAATGCTTCTTGACAGGGGCTTTTTTGGACATCTGGAGCTCGTTCACTCTGAATTTGGACCTTTCATTTTTCCTAGTTTGCTAAGTGGCAATTTGAACATCCACCTGAGAACTCTTAGCTTCATGACATAGTAAATGTGACTGGACCTGCTTTAACATTCAGTGTCCAATCAGGGGACAATGCCCAAACTTTCGGAACTCATGCTCTTGGCCAGTGGGAAGAAAAACTATGTCTCTGATGGGGGGGAGGAGGAGGAATGTACTGGGACAAAGATGGAAGCATTGAACTCAGTAACTGCCCCTCATTTCTCACGTAAGGCTGACTGACTGCTTCTCTCATCCCAACGACCGCTGGTAGTTGACCTGTTGAATTATCTCTCTACTAGGAGAGACTTTGTTCAATTGTGCAACACTTCCTCAAATTGAGGTTACACCTCATGTAATGATTCTTGAAACATTATGTTAAAGTTTCCTAAGTAAGGTAGAACAATAACTTGTCAACAAATGCAGGAAAGGGGACCTGGCTCCCAGCATGAAAACAGCTGTACGAGGAATGTGCCGTTGGCCTCCCTGGAGAATCAAAGTTGTTAATCTCCACCTCGGCTTATTTTCATTCATATTCCAGCTTTCTGCTTGATTCTGTAGGTGAGCTGGCTGCAGGGCTGATAAATATTTCATGGCATCTCTGTTCTCTTGGAGATCTTCCCAGGTTTTCCTGTTTATCGTGTTACAGAGAATAGATAACAGATATCATGGAACGCTTTGCTTTAGTAAACCCAAGTACGGTAGAGGTATTCCCTGCTGAGGCAAAGAATTGCCCTCCTGACCGTTCCAGTGGTGTGAAGGCACATTCTTGACTCGCCGTGCAGATACGAGCTCTGTGTGCACGGATTCAGAGGAAGGAAAAGCAGAACTCTGCTGGGATTTGCTATAACGCTAATGTCTGAAAATATCAGACCTATTACAGTGCCCCCTTTCTTCTCTTCCAGGGGGATTACGTGCACAAATCTGTCTTTATCATCTTTTTCCAAGGCGACCAGCTGAAGAACAGGGTCAAGAAGATATGTGAAGGGTATGTCAGTCTCACAGCTGGGTGGCTCACTGGAGTATTTGAAACATGCTGACATGACTTTATGTCGATATTTTACAACTCCTTATTTCACAATGACTGCAGGAGTTGGTACATATCTTGGCAGCAAATAAAACATACCATAAGTAGCTGAAACATATTTTATAGACAAAGTGGCCACTGCCCAAGGTTGCCACGCTCAGAGGAGCTGACTGCCTTGGTAGAGAAGACCTGAAAACGAGGTAGCTTGAGTGTGAGACTCCCAGACAGAGCTAGTGGGTGATATTCCCCCCCCCGGGGGAGACCAACAGTGACGGGTTCCAGCAGCAGCTGTGCTGGCACTATAGCAGCACCCTGAGCCATGGGATGGCTGATCTGCTTTGGGACTGGGCCTCTGGGACAGCGTTGGTGCTGGGAGCAGAAGTTTCCTCCCACTCCCATTTCTTAAGCGTTTGGCTTCTGTTTTGGCCTAGAGCAAACAGCTCTGCCCGCTTAATTTCAAGACCAAAACCCTGCTCGGCAGCCTTTGCTGATCAGAAACTTCTGTAAAGGTGCTTCTGGCTTTATTTCTATGCTCAGGCTCAGCCATCTCTTTCCCTGACTGACTTATCTTCTCGCCGTCCCTGTCACTAATGTGACCTGCATGTCTTCCAGATTCCGCGCCTCCCTCTACCCATGCCCAGAAACACCACAGGAGAGGAAGGAGATGGCTTCTGGTGTCAATACCAGAATTGACGATCTTCAGATGGTAAAATAACTGGGCTCAATGCCCTTTTTTTGTCATTTTCTCTGTAATAATATAGTAGAAAACATATTTGGATCCTGTTAAGAATTTTTGATCCCGTTGGACGGCCCTATTTTCAGCTCCAGACAGCTTGAACCCAGCAGCTCAGCACTGCCAGAAAGGTGTTTAGAGGCTGTTGGCTGCGTTGGGCGTGGGATGGTTCGATCTCTCAGTTAATTCTATAGGTGTAAGTACAGCACGGACAGGGAGCTGCCTGCCAGGGAGCAGGGAGGGACGTGTGTGTGTGTGAGGAGGCGATGTGTTTCCAGCTCTGGAAGTCTGTCATTGCCTGATTCATCTGCAAGGACTTAGAAAACATTGAAAGTCGTTTCCAAGTTAGGATAACAATGCTATCTCTAAATTAGCTCTCCTCTTTTCTGCCTGTCTTTGTATTTTCACCTTGTGCTGTCCTGGAGAGCTTCTGCTTTACAACTAATCTCTTGTGCAGCAGCCTGAGTGTTGGTAAAAAACGATCAGCACACAAACCTCCGGGGTGCCAGCTCTGACATATTTGGTGCTTGCTTCAAGGGAGAAAGGCAGGATGTTATAATGCAGAAAAAAATAAGGGACTTGAGATGGCGGGGGGAGTGGAAAATAAGAGAAGATTGAGAAACTAAAAGGAAAAATAGTTAAATTTAGGCTGCTTATTTGACAGAGAAACTGTCCTGAGCTGGGAGTTGTGTAGTGTGGCTGTTTGGTAATTTTCAAGTAGATGAGAATGCAGAAACAATTTAACTTGTAAGATCCAAAGCTGCATGTGCCCTTTGTCCTCTCCTTCCCTCGAGCCTAAGACTTTCCAGTCTGGAAGTCTGACTTGGCACGAGGTAGATGTGTTCCAGTTGGAAAACACCCTCGATGGAAAGCACTTTCTCTTTTTCCCTTCAGTAAAAAAGCTTTTCATTGTAATCTTTGCATGTTTTCTTAAGGCAACCTACACCTCGCTTGTGGAACTCTGGTCTTTTAACCTGGGTGGAGGAGAAAAATGTGCTCTGTGATCTCTGGGCAGTTTATTGTTTGAAATACCCACTGACCTTGCGGTTGGAGGAGGAAAGGAGTCAAAAAGTGTCCCTGGAAAGAAACCTTAAACCCTTCTAGCAGAACTAATTAATATGGAGAGTAAAGTGTATACTGGAGGCCTGTGGCAGCCTGTGCATGGGGTGGGGGTTTGTCCCTCCATTCTCTGCTGGGGGGACACTTGTCTTGGTGCTCAGCCTGGTTTCACTGCACGCTTCTCCATGCTGCCAGTTTGGGCCAGTGGTTTTGCCTCATCTTTCTCCTGCTTCCCTGTGAAAGGTGCTGAACCAAACGGAGGACCATCGGCAAAGGGTTCTGCAGGCGGCCGCCAAAAACATCCGCGTCTGGTTCATCAAAGTGCGCAAGATGAAGGCCATTTACCATACCCTGAACCTCTGCAATATTGACGTGACGCAGAAGTGCTTGATTGCCGAAGTCTGGTGTCCCGTTGCTGACCTGGATTCTATCCAGTTTGCTCTGCGCAGAGGCACGGTGAGTACCGGCTGGACAAGCAGACGGGATCATCCGCAAACACCGCGGGGATTCATTGATTTCTCTGATTTGCGAGTCTCTGAAATCCATCCCCATGGGCTGCTTGAATCGGTCCTCCCAGAGGAAACTTCATTTAATGGGCAGGAATCGTGGCTTCTAGATAAGCTTTGTAACAGATACGTGACATTGTGTAAAGCTTTAAGTTCAGGGAAATGCTGTAACAGTAATGGGTTTTCCTGCATTTGAGTCCTTGGGCACATTCAGTGAGCCTGGCCAAGCTCTGTGCTCCTGCTGGATGTATAGTGGTACGTATGGAAGGGAGCTCTCTAGGGCACGAGCAAGCTCAACCTCTGCTCAGACTGGCAGATAAGAGTTGGGGCTCTTGAAGTCCTTTTAAAATAATACCAACGAGCCCTTTGCATGAATTTTCTTGTTTGCCCAAATGGGACACTGTCAATCCTTGTTGCTGCAAGGATGTGCTTCTGCTGCCGTACGGAGAGGAGAGCAGTGGAAACTTGGCAGCACTCCCCAGCTGCTCGAGCAGACTCCTTATTGTGCAAGCAGACTGAAAAACACAGGCTTGTAGTTTCCAAATGCTGACAAAGTCATGTTTTACTCTGTCCTCCAAGAGCTCTGAGGATGGGCTTTCTCATCTTCCTCTTTTTTTTTCCTGTTGTTTCTTGTAAACAGGAGCACAGCGGATCCACCGTCCCATCGATTTTAAACAGGATGCAAACCAACCAGACCCCACCAACATACAACAAAACCAACAAGTTTACTTGTGGCTTTCAAAACATTGTTGATGCTTATGGCATTGGGACATACCGGGAGATCAATCCAGGTAGATTCATACTTAGAGCAGTCCCAGACATCTGTCTTGGTTTAGTCACGGTCTTTCTTTGCGCTGTCTGTCCTGTGTGGAAAACTTCCAACAGAGCATTCTGGACCTTTCAGAAGCAGAGAGGAAGCTTGGGAATCATGGGGATTTTTTTTGCCCGGAGAAGCTGTGGCTGACCCATCCCTGGAAGTTTCAAGGCTGGATGGGGCTTGGAGCAACCTGGGGTGGTGGGAGGTGTCCCTGCCCAAGGCAGGGGGGTTGGAACTGGATGATCTTCAAGGTCCCTTCCAACTTGAACCATTCTAGGATTCTATATTCCTAAACTGTACTGTGATAAATCTGGGGTTATTCAAATAGAGCCCGTGAGGATGTCATCTCTTCTTTTGCAGCACCATACACCATCATCACCTTCCCCTTCCTATTTGCTGTGATGTTTGGAGACTTTGGCCACGGAATCCTGATGTCTCTGATTGCTGTCTGGATGGTGTTAAGGGAAAGTCGCATTCTCTCGCAGAAGAGTGACAATGAGGTAAAGCGGGGAGGGGGGTCACGCTGAGCATGGCATTTAGAACAGGTTTGCAGCGGGGTTTAGTCCCGTTCTTTCCTCCTTGAGCTGATGATCACACATCTGAAACCTGTGGAGCCCACAGCCAGGACTGGGAAGCCTGTAGAGCACAGACTGAGTAGCCTAATTTCATAATAGAAGTGAGTTCCTTCGGTTTTCCTTTTAGATATTTGTAGGAAATTACTCCTTTTGGGTGTTCGAGGAGGGTGTTTGTCAGGTGTAATACATGAGCTGCTGTAAACAAATCACCCAGAACTTGGGTTGGATCATCATGGGGTTCAGTTGCTGCAAACCTCCTGATTTCTGTAGGTGTATCTCTGAGATTCCTCCTGTTTGCTGATCCCTGGGGCTTTGCTCAGGGCTGGGGCTGGCAGGGGGTGCCAGGAGCTGAGACACACGGGCAGAGCGTGGAGGGAGCTGAACGGGGCCCGCGCTGCCTGGTGCCAGACTAACGAGCCAGCTGGGGCTGGCGTCAGCACGGATGCCACTTATCCTCTCCAGCTAATCCCAGATTCCCCACGGGCAGTTGCGCTGCCTCTTTATCCTCCATGTTCTCATTCTGTGCTGCCTCCTCCACCTATAATCCCTGCCGCGGGGAAATAGAGAATTGGGGCTTTTAGACCATATGGCCCACTATTGTTTATCCTGCAACTGGTTTTCTTGTTTTGTGACCTTCCTTGTTCTCATGGACTTTCTTTGTTCCTTTTCCTTTGGTTTTGTACTAGATGTTCAACATGGTTTTCAGCGGTCGATACATCATTCTGCTGATGGGACTGTTCTCCACCTACACAGGCCTCATCTACAATGACTGTTTCTCCAAGTCTCTGAATTTGTTCGGTTCATCCTGGAGCGTCCGGCCCATGTTCACAAAAGGCAATTGGTCGTGAGTAAACAGTTGGTAACTCGATAGTGACAGTGACAAGCAGGTGACTTCTCTTTCCCCATTGTCCTCCCAACTCAGGAAAACAAAAACTTCTGAACTCAGTCCCAAGAAGGATTGGAGGCGGGGTGTAAAAGTGATATCTATTGAAGTTTCAAACCAGCTTCTTTTCCCCACCCCAGAAAATAGTAAAGATGCAGTTTAGCCCCTTTGTCCTCAGAGATGTAGCAATATTCCAGTCCCCTGCATCTTTCTTCCTTGTGACACTGAATAATGGCTCAAGAAACAGGTGTATTATTCATAGAGTCATAGAATGTTTAGAGTTGGAAGGGACTTCAGAGATCATAGAGTTCCAACCCCCCTGCTCTGGGCAGGGACACCTCCCACCACCCCAGGTTGCTCCAAGCCCCATCCAGCCTGGCCTTGAACCCCTCCAGGGATGGGGCAGCCACAGCTTCTCTGGGCAACCTCTTCCAGTGCCTCACCATCCTCACACCAAACAAGTTCTTCCTAAGATCCAATCTCAATCTCCCCTCTTCTAGTTTAAAACCATTACCCCTTGTCCTATCACTACTCTTCCTGACAAAGAGTCCTGCTCCTGTAGGCTTCCCTTCATTTGGGAAGGTCTTTAGGACCACCCAGGAACCCTAAAGTTCTCTCAATTGGAATCATTCCTTGCTCTCACAAGGGCAGAATGTTGTTAGTGCTTAGAGAAAGAGGCCAGTGTTGCTTGTGTTAATGTCTTTATAATCTGCTTGTACCCAAACAGAGATGCTTTGCTTGAAACTACCCCTCTGCTCCAGCTGAATCCTGCTATTCCCGGGGTGTTTGGTGGACCCTACCCCTTCGGCATCGACCCGGTAAGAGCATGCTCGGTCTCAACAGAAGAAGCGCCTTTCCAGTTCCCTGGGAGAGATTTCACAGCCCAGCCATTCCCTTAGCCAACGCTTTATCGATGTTGGGAACAATACCAATAATTCGGTTTCTCTTGCAAATCGGAACTATGTGTTCATTTAAATGGATGATTGTATTTTTTTCCTGTCAAGGAGACGGCCTCCTTTTGCCTGCAAAACAGGGAAGGTTTGATCCCTGCCTGTGACGGGGGGATCGGTGGCTAATTCTGGGCAGAAGAGGTTGTCCGCTCATTTTCCTTCAAAAGATACCTGTGTAACAAACACACCTTTAAAAACCATGCTCTTAGAGCCTTGTACTTCCTGGATGGTTAATGCTGTTTTAGCTTAAGTGAACACTTTCTTTCTCCTCTGTTTGTCCTTGGCTCGGGGGTTTGCTGACTCGCTGGTGTTTTCCACAGATTTGGAACATCGCCAGCAATAAGCTGGCCTTCCTCAATTCCTTTAAGATGAAGATGTCGGTGATTCTTGGCATTATCCACATGCTCTTTGGTGTCACGTTGAGTCTTCTCAACCACATGTAAGTGTTTTTTCTCCCTTTTTCTCGTGGTGGGGAAGTGTCTCTGCGTGTCGTGTGTGTGGTTTGAGGCAGGAGCCTGTCAGACTTTTCCCCGCTGACAGTGGGCTCGCCCTGGCTGCTGCCGAAAAACTACCCCTGCAGTTTTGTTCCAAAAAACATTCTTCGTCTTCTCATTAAAAGCTTTTGCCCTACACATGCCTGGTGCTAACCAAATGTAACATTAAACTCTCCTCTTTTCCCCTTGTAGCTATTTTAAGAAGCCACTGAACATCTACCTTGGATTTATTCCAGAAATGATTTTCATGTCTTCGCTGTTTGGATACCTCGTTATTCTCATTTTCTACAAATGGACGGCCTATGATGCCCACACCTCAAAGGACGCACCGAGCCTTTTAATACACTTTATCAACATGTTTCTCTTCTCCTATGGTGACACCAGTAATAAGATGCTTTATAAAGGGCAGGTGCGTGCTCTTGCTAGAGATAACTTTGCGATATTAGCGTCTTTTGTTGATCTTGCAGTAATTGTGAAATCAAGTGTGAAATATTTTTTTTTCTGTGTGATAGAGGAAGTGTGGTGTCATTTTCAAAGGCTGATGTTCTGTGATGTTGAAGAAGGAAGCAATAATCCCTATATCAGGATTTTATTTTGGTCTGAATGCAGGTCACCTGTGGCTCTAGAACATTTGGGTCCAGATGGACCATGGGCAGCAATAGGGGAATATTGTCCCACATCTGCTATGCGGTGCCTCTAAGCCTCACTGAGACATTAATGCTGTTTCCTCCCAGCCCTATCAGACATCTGCCAAATTCTCATTCCCTGCAGAATCTGTAGGATTTATCCCTAATCTAACCCAGCACCTGGCGCTGTGCGAGGGCATTATGGACAAGCACATCTTTACTGTTCCCAGGAGCGAGGGAGAGGGAGGCGTCCACGTGCTCCAGGAGTCCAGTCATTCGGTGTCACATCTGACTCGTGCTGGGGTCTGTGTGTGTGTCTGAGTGTGGGCTGTCACTACATCATCTGAGACTTGTTTCTCTTACAGAAGGGACTCCAGTGTTTCCTTGTGGTGGTGGCGTTACTGTGTGTGCCCTGGATGCTGGTAGCCAAACCCCTGGTCCTTCGGCGTCAGTATTTATGGAGAAAGCACTTGGTGGGTGACTAACTCTTAATATTTTCAATATGAAAACTAATTGTGGTTGCAAAGCTATGTTCTCTGTCTTATTTCGGATGCATAGGCTCACACTGCACTGTAAAATGTTTTTGTATATTTTCTTGGGTGTAAAGGCAGGTGGGTTTTACTGGAGACAGTGTCACCTGCTTCTCAGAGCTGGATCCAGCATCAAACCTGCCTGTAAAAACCCTTTCTGTTGGTAACGATAAAAGCGATCTATCTGGCCTGGGCTCTGTCCGGTGGTTTAGGAACACTGTGGTGCTGGTTGCTGGATGCACTTCTGTGCCTTCGCTAGGCAATGTAAAAAGCAGAGATGGCAGCTTAATTGGCTGGCAGACTCATCAGCTGCTTTTTGCTAAAGCAGTATGGATGGTAAAAAATCACTAAGGGGAAAAAAAAAAATAATAAATAGAGTTTGGCAGTGGTTATGTGCGAGGTTGTGCTCTGGGGTGCTCTGTAGGTTTCCAGCTGTGAAGTATCTGCATGCGAAATGCAGGAACCTGGCACACGTGCACTGAGGATGCTCGAAAATTCTCCCTGCATGTATGGCAGCCAGCTGGTAGGATGTGAAGCGAGTCAAAGCTCAGTTCAGTTACAGACACTCCCTCTCCCTTCTCTGACCATCTTTCATCCTCCCATGTCCCCTCCATTCGTCTCCCTCTCTCTTTTTGTTTTCTTCCTCATCCCTTTCTCTTCTTCCATTCACTATCAGGAAGGGCAGCCCGCGGAAGCCCAGGTCAGCCCAGGCCCGACCCAGCAGGCAGTAGAGGCAGCAGCGGCTGCAACAGTGAGTGCATTTTAAAAAAAAAAAAACAGAAAAATCACCTGATGGACTGAAAGATGGGAGTTGGCTTTCTGTCTAATTCTCCAGAGAGCATGGAATGTATCTGCATTTCATAAGGGAATGGCAACTGCACCTTTAGGGTGAAAAAAACCAAACCAAACCTGCTTTCTCTTGGGAAAGAGCAAAGTTCAGCAAAAGTGATACATTCTGGAAGAAGTACCAGGCTGAAGGATAATAGTTGTGTGTGGGCAGAGCGCTGCTGAGATCACGGCCTGCAGAGCGGCACAGCAGGGCCTTGTTGCCACATCCCCCAGGTTAAGTTCCCCTTTTTTCCTTTTCTTGCATATCTGTGTAAGAGAGATCAGGATTCTTCCCAGTGGAGCATTTCTGTTTGCGTTGTGTGTTCCCAACCACCACCTTTATGTGATGGTCTCCCGACAACCTCCTATCAGGAACTACCTGGGTTTTGACAGCCTGTGCCCTTGTGGACACTTTGGCTTGAAACCGTTAGAAAAGGGTTGGGCACAAAAAAAGAAAATAGCCTTTTGGTAGCAGCTGTTTCTTGTGATCTGTGTCTAAACCCTCAGCCAGCCCTTTGACGATCACAGCGCCTCCCAAATTGGGTCCCTTCCCCGGTGCGGTGTGTCCCACTTGGGTTCAGTCGGGAGTGCTGAAGCGTGAATCCCGCCTGCGGTGATGCTCTGAGGCACTGGGAGCTGCTGGCCGGGGTTTGTCAGCCTTTCAAGTAGCCCTGCAGAAATGTCAGAAATAAAAATGGATCTCTTGTGCATAATCCATCCGGTGCTAGAACTGCACCTCAGAACGAGAAGCTGTGAGGGAAGGTCTTTGAGAAGTAGAAAGTAAAGGGTTGGAGCTTTGGGAGCCGTGTCTGGGTTGGACGGTTGGCAGTTTATGGAGAACGGATAGGAGCTGGGTACGAGGGAAAAGCTGCCGAAGTGCAAATTCCCACGGGCTAGAAATACAAATAGAGGTCTGGTACTGATCATCAGGGTCTTGCCATGCCCCAAAGATGCTGAAAATCCTAACAAAAGTATTGCCTTCTATTATTTTTTCCCTTTGATTTCTATTTTCAGAGCGAAAATGAATAATGTGCATAATTGTGTTTTTTAAAACCTGACAAAACTTTTAAATCGCATCTGGTGTTTTGGGCAAACCTATAGTTGAGCCTTAAAATAAAAGTAGATACCTAAGAGCAAATCGGTTAAAAGAGCATCAGGGAGCTGCTCCACCGGGTACCAAGAGCGTGAGCGTGTTCCAGTTCACCTCTGCAGCTGGGTCAGACCCAGGGGGCTCTTGTTTATGGCCCCTGGGATCAGTTGGGAGCATTTTCTGTCCTTGGGGACCTGGAGGGACACCCAGAGAGATCCCACTGTGGTGCTGCAGAGGTGGGGACATGCAGGTCACACCTTCGTTGTCCAATGTGCGTTTTATGATGTATAAAGGCTTCGCTGGGGGCAATGAGAGGACCCGCAAGGCTCTGCGTCCCTGCTCGGTGGCAGGGTGACACGGGGGAGGAATCCAGCCCTAAATCCAACGTTTCCTGCAGTGATTGCAGTTGTCGAGCAGGAAGAACCTCTGGCTATGTCAGAGTTTCAACCGAGGTGGTTCTGTTCCGTTTGGAGCACGATGGAGTCGGGGCTGAGGGTCACAGGCTGAGCCAATGCCTATAAAAGGGGCTGTTTGCGTAACGTGGAGTTTCCAAGAAAGGGAAGGTCTGATATCCCTGTGTGTCCGTACGCGCTGCTGCAGGGTCAGTGTGTGTGTGTCTGTCTGTCTGTCTCAGCCCCTTCTGCCCAGTGTGGCCACTGTGTGACTGGTCTCACTTGCCCAGTGCTGGTGTTTGTGCCTGTCCAGCACCCGCTGGGCAAAACCTTGGTCTTTGTTTTCACGTCGGTGCCAGCAAACCTCCTCTGGAGAGATGTGCCTTTTGTTTTCTTAGAGGGTGCGATGACTGTAGAAATGCATTGATTATTCATTCAGACAGACTTTGTTGTGGTTTTCTTTTCCCCCAGCCCAAGCAGGAATCAGCATCTTTCCCATCCAAGCGGGGAAATAGTTGTTCACCTGCCTTTACCTGGCCCTTAATACTTAATATTTTGTTTTCTTCCGTGAGCCGCTGCTGCACGTGGAGTCCTGGAAAAAAAAACAGCTGCTCGTGCAGTAAAACACAAACAACACTTTGCTCTTTCTCTCTCTGCGTGCGTTAGGGAACGCACAACTTTGGTGGGATCCGGGTGGGCAATGGCCCGACGGAGGAGGATGCGGAGATCATCCAGCATGACCAGTTGTCGACCCATTCCGAGGAGGGGGAGGAGGTAAGAGCTCGCCCGGTCTCCCCCCACCGGGGACCTGCTCTTGGCTGCAGGACCCCCAGTGGCTTTTTGCCTGTATGCACTGACTTCCACACTGCCTAAAAACTACATATAGCGACGTTTTTCAGTGGAGTGTTTTCATACAGGCTGTCTCCTGGTCATTCCCAGGCCTTCAGAATAATTTGTACATAAAGGGAAATGTGGCTCTGTCCCTGTCACAAGGAGCTGCCACCTTCAGAGTGGCACACGCAGAGTGTCTGTTGCTGCCCGCTCCAGTGAGGAAAAACACTCTCTTTTTTCCAAAATCTGAGTGCTGCACTTCTGCAGCAGTGAAATCATAGAATCACCCAGGGACCTCCAAAAGGTCATCTAGTCCCCCAGTCACAGGGACACCCCCAACTAGCCCAGGTTGCCCAGGGCCTCGTCGAGCTTCGCCTTGAATATCTCCAGGGAAGGGGCATCAAACACCTCCCTGGGCAACCTGGTCCAGTGTTCTACCACCCTCAGAGTAAAGAAATTTTTTCTAATATTCAACTTAAATCTACCCTTCTCCAACTTAAGTCCATTGCCCCTCGTCCTATCACAGCCCCAGCCTTCCTGTAGCCCCCCTTAGATATTGAAAGGCTGCGATTAGGTCTCCCCGGAGCCTCCTCTTCTCCAGGCTGAACAGCCCCAGTTCCCTCAGCCTGTCCTCGTAGCAGAGGTGCTCCAGCCCTCTGAGCATCTTTGTGGCCCTCCTCTGGACCCTCTCCAACAGGTCCATATCCTTCCTCTATTGAGGGCTCCAGCCCTGCACACGTTGCTGCAGGTGGGGTCTCACCAGAGCAGAGCAAAGTGGTAGAATCACCTCTCTGGATCTGCTGGCAACACTTGTTTATATATTCGTTTTGACCCAGGGGTACTATAAATTGCTTTGCGCCCCACCTTTGGCAGAGAAGGAAAAAAGAGCCGGTTTATCGTAGTTTGGGAATTTTCTGGGTGCCTCTTAATTCTGCAGCCGCCCCTTGCCTCTGTAGCGCCTGTGTCGTGTCGCTGCTTTGCTGTGCCGTGTGTAGGAGGGACTTAATGTGTTCGTGATTTAACGTTGTGATGGAGACGCTGCACACTAAATGTAAACTTATGTTTCCAAGCCTGCAGAGGACGAGGTGGTAAGACTACGGCAGCTTCGCGTTCACCTCTACCTGGGCCATTCCCCATCGGTGTAAAGCACGTGTGAATTAAACATGTCACGACATCTCCTTTTTCCAAAAGATCCAGCTATTTACGTGTTACAGGCCATTTCTAATTCGTCATACATACGTGCCCGTTAGCAGACCTTTGATTACTTCATCTGCACAGCTTGTTTGTCTTATCCCCTGTCTGCAGATCTGTCTTGGTTTACATGGAAGCTGTTAAACTGGGAGTCTGAAACCGAAAAGTTTTCGCTTTTAAGCTTTTGAAGAAGTCTCATTTGTCTTATGGTGTGTCTTTGGTAACTCTGCACCGCAACAAACTGCTTAAAGATATTATTTTTTTTTCTTTTTCCCCAAACTATCTGCCATTTCAAGGATGATACTGGTTGTTGCCACTCAGAAATACAGCACAACCTGTCCAGTTTCATACAGTTCCACTCATACTGTAAAAGAGAAGCTCCGTTCTGAGAAACTGCTCATTTCTAAATGCCTGTTAAGCGTTAAAGAGATGGGGTTTGGGGAGTACTCGGGCAGGATCGATTGGAAGCTGCAGCTAATTCATTGCAAAACCCATAAATACCATGAAATGAGAGCAGCTTCACGGCAGAGGTGCCCTTGTGAAGGGTGCTGGTGGGTCCCTCTGGAACCGAGGGGACGGAGAAGCGGCACCTGCTGTGCCTGGTAGTTCTGTTTCTTGCCGAATTTTGGCAAAAAGCTCTAAAACTACAAAGACCCCCTCCCTGGCACAGCGGTGGCTCTCTCCAGAAGTTGCACAGGGCAGTAAAGCGTCGTTGCTGGAATATTTGCCACCCTCCATACGCTGCCGTGCCTTTGGAGGTGGCGCTGTCAGTGGGACAGGGTTTAAGGAACTTCACAGTTCACATTCTGTGGAGAAAGAATTAGGCTTTTGGCAGCTAATTTAACATAATCGTTTGAAATACTTCTTTGCCCTGGATATACTAGGGGAAGAAATATTCATATAAATAGCTTTCTGTGCGTGCTTAGAGCATTAGTCACTTGATGTATTTAAAACATCGTGTTCACTTAAATATGAGCAGTTTCTTAAGCGTGGATTGAATCCAGGACATAGGGAGTGCTTTTCCCAAGCTGCAAAATAAGAAACCGTCCTACAGGGCAGACTTCCTTATAAGTGCTTCTCTTATTAGTTCAGAGAATTGCCAAGACACGGAGACTTTGCCAGGGAATGGTGCACAGATGTGACTTTTTCAAGATTGCTTTGCATTTCCATTCTTTTTTTTTCTTTTTTTTTTTTTCTTTTGTTCAAAAAGGGCAAGTTCATACCTTGCAAAAGGCTCTTGTTTTGTAGCAGAGGCGCACACAGAGTATTGCCTTAGAGTGCTGTCTCCTTTTCTGTAGCAGTACGTACAGTTTACTGGTGAATTCATACAAATATCGTCTCATTGCTGAACAGTCTTTTCCTGGCAAAGCCCGTGGCTGAATTTGAAATATCTTACTTCTCATACTCTAGAATGTAAAAACAATAATATTCAGGACAGAGCAGTGATCTGTCATTCTAGAAAACCTAGCAGACCTAATTTTTCAGGGATAGAACTGACATGCTAAGCCAGGAGAAGGCAGTATCAGTGTCTAACTCCAAACACCGTGTCCTCGGTGACAGCAGCAGGTAGTGGCTGGTTTCTCTCCCTGGTCGCTGGCCCTCGCTGCTGCCCCGGGCTCTTCACCTCCCTTCCTCTCCCCGCAGTTCGACTTTGGGGACGCGGTGGTTTACCAGGCCATCCACACCATCGAGTACTGCCTGGGCTGCATCTCCAACACCGCTTCCTACCTGCGCCTCTGGGCGCTCAGCCTGGCCCACGCGCGTGAGTCTTCCTCAGGGAGCGGGGGGCCTGGGTCTGTGTCTCCCCCGCCCCGGGTAGAGCTCAGCAGCGCTGACGGAGGGGGTCAGAGCTGTGTCTGCAGTCGTAAAATTTCATAGAATGGTTTGGGTTGGAAGGGACCTTCAAGATCAGCCAGTTCTAACCCCCCCTGCCCTGGGCAGGGACACCTCCCACCACACCAGGTTGCTCCAAACCCCATCCAGGCCGGCCTTAAAACCCCTCCAGGGATGGGGCAACCTGGACCAGGGTCTCACCACCTTGGAAGACAAAGAGAGACCTTAGAGGCCCCTTCCAGTCCTGAAAAGCCCCTTTTAGGGGCCTCTAAGGTCTTGCCTCTAAGGTCCCCCCCTGGGCAGG
>VZRU01018394.1:164100-185924 GCA_013398155.1 Pedionomus torquatus | reverse complement strand
CCCCCCGGCCACCCCAGCTGGGGAAAGACCTGTCAAGCGGAGTCTGTGAGGCTGCATGTGGGGAAAAGAAGGATGCTTGCAAATCTAATGGTGTGACCTGGTGTGGATGCGCCTTCGGAGACTGGTGATGGAAGGGCCGAGATGGTGTGAGGGCTTTCAGCAGTGCGGTGAGCTGGGAGCCCGTCGGGAGGGAGAGGGGAGATGCCCCTGCATAGTTATCCCTGCCAGCCATGCAGCCTGACTCACTTCTCCTTGCCCTATCACTGTCTCCTGGCCACTCTTTGCTCGCTCATCCCCGGGTTAAGGGCTGCTTTGCTTTGTTTTCTTCTCTCCACCCAGGACTGTCCTTGTGTGGAAATATTGCCTGAGTCAGCAGGGCTGATGCTGCCAGCTTGGGCAGTGCTGAGGCACTGCAAACCCTGATCGTGCGAATCTCAGGGGGCATCCCCAGGCTGTACCTGGAAAACCACCTTGAGCTGCAACACGACTTGTCCCGACACAGTGCAGGTGCCAGGGTGATATCATGGTGGGGAAGGGGCTAGCACCATGCTCTGCCCTCCCTGGCAAAGACATCCAACATGCATCCTCCTGAGACAAGGCAAAGCCTGAGTTGAGATCTCTGGACAGTAGACTTGCCTCTGCAGCACCTCTGCATCTTTTCATGATCGATGACAAGTGTGAGTCATCTTCATGGGCCACATTTGGGGTGTTTCTGGCCCTGCCATGGGTCTGGAAGCCCCACTTTCAGCCAGGTATGCTGAACACCTCAATGGGTGGGAGACAGCTGTATGAATCATAGAATCGCAGAATCACCTAGGTTGGAAGGGACCTTTTAAGATCATCTAGTCCAACCAATGGGGAAAAAAAAATATCCAAAAAAACCCAACAATGATAAACACCACCCCACCCCACCCCACACTAAGCCATATCCTTGAGCACCAAGTCAACTTCTCTCTTGAATCCCTCCAGGGATGGTGCCTCAACCCCCTCCCTGGGCAGCCCATTCCAATACCTGACAACCCTTTCAGGAAAGAAATATTTCCTAATATCTAACCTGAACTTCCCCTGGTGCAACTTGAAGCCATCACCCCTTGTCCTGTCATCTGTAACTTGGGAGAAGAATATGACATATTAATATAATAGCAGGTCTTGGAAGGTCTCTGGCTCCTTCCAATTAAGTTCCTAACTTGCAAGTCCCGTTGTGTTGGGTAAAACATGCTGCACATCTGTGAGATGGGAAACTGCATTAGCTTCACAGGCACAGAGAAAGGCCTTAAAAGTCTTAACCTGGGAATGGAAATCACATCTCCAGTCCTCTAGTACAAAGCAGCAAAGAGAAGATGTTGAGACAAGGCTGAGGTGCCACCCCACTTGGCTTCCAGGGAGGCTGAGGGGCAAGGTTTCAGTGGGGAGACCTGCACTAACAACTGGCCACAGACCTGCTACCTCTGTGCTTTGGTTTCCAGAAGAGGAAATAGATGAGAACTTGTCCTGCTGTTACCCTGCAAGACACCTCTTTGGTCTCTGCATGCTGGCAGTGTCTCTGCTCCTCTTGGACGACAGGGGCTTTGGGTAGCTGTGAGCCACCGGGCAACGAGATCCACATCCTTGACCAGGAGCCTCTGGGTCCTACCGCAATAGAAATGATAAACAGCTTAATTAATAATCATACCTGCTTTTCTCCTGGGGTGGTGAGTGGCTTTATTAATGTTTGCAAAAACCTGTTCTGTGTTATTTGTATTAACCAGGAAATGTGGCTGCTGAGGCCAGCCCGGTGCAATCAGAGAGCAGGATGCATCGCAGTTCTATGAGGTGTTGGCGTACTCTGCGCTGATACGGATCTCTGTGGTCGGCAGCCTCCAGAGAGTTTCAGTATTTAAAACAGTGAAAAAAAAAACAATTGGATACAAGTTTCAAAGGTGTTTACATCCCACAGAGGTCAAAGGCTCAAGTTTTGGCTCATAAATGGCCTTCCCGTGTGACACCTGCACAATTCTAGTTGGAGTGTGATGGCCCAGGTCCACAAGCCTTCCTGGGTTTCCTAAGGGGTCTCCTCTTCATGCCAAGTTGTTAGAAATGAGGTGGAAAGAAACAGGAGGACATGGCACAATCCCAGTGTTGGTTACTTGATAGCAAATTAAAAATCTGACGTGATCTCTCTAGTAAAATGTTTTGCAGGAAAAAAAAAATCTAAATGGAAATAAACTGTGTATTTTGAGTAGAAAAAAAATAATTATGTTTTGGAATAATGCCACAGGCCACGGAGTCAGTGACAGATAACTCTCTGTTTCTGAGTCTTTAAGAAAAAACCCATGGTAGGTCAGCCACAGACCATTGGGCTCGACGTGGGAATCCCCAAGTGTCATTCCAAGATTGCACTATTTGGGAGGGTCAGATGACATAATCATAACAGTCCCTTCTGACCTTGCAATCTACAAAACCTCATAATTTGTAATCAGGATACAAATTATTTGCCTTCTGAGTTGAGGAAGGAAGTCTTCTGCATCACCTATCTGCTCCAAAACATCCGTTTTTTCACAACTGGCTTTGTGCAACGTGCAGGATTTTCTCCGTCCACTGAAGGCTCAAGTCCAGCAGCATCCACCAACTGCTTTCAGCAGGCTGGCTGGTCAGACACCGGCTGTGCCCTGCCAGAGTTGGATACCAGTGGTCTGTTTGGGGAGGAAATGTACTTTGCGTAGACTAGCATGATATGAGTGATGTTGACTGTTCCTTCTATCCCTGGTTGAGGAAACCCAAGGTCTAGCCAACACGTTGGTTCAAAATCAAACACCTCATTTGTCAAATTAATTTCTCCCACAAGCACATCTCCCCCAAAAACACAGAGTAAATTTACATCTACTTAATGGGGATCGACCACTACAACCACTATGCCATGGCCACGGTCACCTGCCCTGTGCTACAGAAGCCCAGAGGCAATGACCACATTTCAGAGCTGGTCTGACACGTCCCACTTTGTACATACAACACTCAGAAACTGCAATGCATCCCAAAATGCGTGGAAACACATGGCCAAGCTACATCCCACCCCACAACTCTACCCCAGAAAGGCCCTATGTGCTGTCACATTGAAGACACGCTTTTTACCCATGGAGTGTGTGGGGTTACACATGCACCGGCACCACAACATCTGGGTGTTAATTAAGGAGTTGAAGAGCTCACCACAAAGGGCAGACTTTCTGCAGCTTCATCATCTGCCCTTCCAATACATAAACCAAAGACATTTGGGGTCTTGTCCATCTCTTGAGATTGGCATTTGACTTTATTTACCCTGTATATTCCCAGGCAATTTGTTTTTAAATCACTCTGATAACTACCTGGCAGAAACAGAAAATGCCAGCCCTGTCCTTCACTGCCTGCTGTGTGACACGAGAAAGGCAGGAGGACTGCAACATTAGGAATTAATTGCAATTTCATTTCCAAGCCAAGTAGAGTGGGCAGGTCCGTAGAGGTTACGAAGCTACCAGTCCCCCAGGGTTTGTGCAGAGGGCAGGAAAGTGGCTGGTGATTAACTGAGGGTTTTGCAGAGGTTTGTGTTCCTGCAGCATGGCTGTTGTTTGAGCCATGTCTTCTGCTGCTTCCATAGGCCACCGTGAGTAGAGGAATCTCCAGCAGGTGAATCTCCCCATGGCCATCTCTGGAGTCACAGGGCCAAGTTGTCTACCTGCCACGCTATTGCCTATTATGTCCAAGTGGCTCCTCCACATCAGACTCTTAACCACGAGCTGGCTCCAGTGATGTGAACTCAGTGAACTGGACCGCAAGAGACTAAATTTACAACTTCCTCGCATTTTGGTGCATGTGCTCTTCTGAGGAAATCCACTTCACCAACCTTGACTCGGAGTTCTTTGTGCAGAGCGTAAATAAACCTGGGACCTTGGGGGAACACGAGGAGAAATGGGAGCATTAGTCAGCAGCGCTCCGTGGGGGCACTTGCAGCAGGAATCCAGACAGTGTCTCCTCTGGAGAGCACAGAAAATGCACTGTACAAAATATTTTTTTGCAGAGCAGGAAAACACAGCATTCTTTGGATGACAATGGCATTGTGTCAGCGTCTGTGACCACAGCCATGACTCAGGCTGTTGCTGGGGAGGGAGAGGAGGGTGAGCAGGCAGCCCTTGCTGACAGCCATAGCCTGTGCTGCCGACTGTGCTGCCTGGTTTGAAACTCCAAAGAAAACACGGGGCTATTGTTTATTTTATTTATCTATTGAAAAAAAAGGGGCTCCTGATTGATAGCCTGACAGCATGGATGTTGATGCTGGGCCACGAGCACACAGGGCTAATGTCCCCTGCCAGGGGTGGACAAGTTGCTTGCCGCGGTGTCTGAGGGAGCTGGCGAAAAGCCCCGTAGGACACAACGTCTGGTTGCATCGCACCGCTGCTTCCCGAAGCCCCGATCCCAGGAATTTGCAGTGTCTGCCCCCAGGCATTAGCACACATCTGAAGTTTAAGAAGCAGATTCCACCCAAGCTTGCCAAATTGGGAAGTTCCCGGAGCCTTCTTCCATTTGCCTTCCCATGGAAGATGCTTATACATACATTGCTTATGCATCCTTCTGGCTGTCCTTCCACACCCCGGGGACTGACCGCTGCAGAAGGGCTGCAACAGAGCTGGCTCTGCCTGGGATCTGACCAGCGCTAGTTGCTAGCAAGCCTCAGAGGCAGCTTGGTGGAGTACAGACTCTGTCCTCTAATCCTCTGGAGATGTGTTTCAAGAGGGTAGCGCTGCAAGCTGTCCGTGACTCTCAAAAGATGAGGTGATAGCAGGTCAGCCAGCCTCCACTCCCACAGGAGCCTGATGCTCATGCTTGGCTGTGTTCCTAGGTGGTGACCAATGGAGAAATCTGGGTGAGCTCTTAAACATAAGTCTTAGTCAGCAGAAAGAGCAACAAGCACCAGAGGGAAAATATCTAACTGGGGAAGAATGGTTAGCACCTGACTCTTGGACACCTCACCATTCTCTGCTGCAACCCAGGACTCCTAAGGATGAGCACCCTTTTATAGCTGTGTCTCCTTCTAGTATTTTGTCCACAAAATACTCGCAGTTCTTATCAGCTCCTAGGAACTGCAGAACAGATATGAGGGAAACCCTCAGGAAAGGCTTGTAGAGGACACCAGGCTGCCCTCTGCAATGAGAAAGATCATAGCGGGTTGGCAAGTTCTGGACAAGAAATTTGGCCCCTACTTCAGAGGCTGCAGTTTAAAGTAGCAGGACAAAAGCAGGTTACGTTCTAGTTTGGGCTGAGTTCTGTGACTGTGGGTACATGAACTGTTGTCTCAGTCTGGGGCAGCTGAAGGTGACAAGCACATATCCAGGAGACCCATCTGCTCCAACCTTGTTCATGACATGCTGGAGAAAGCGAGGGACAGCTAAGCCTTCTGATCACCTGCCCCAAGGGAGATATCTCCAGAGCTCAGTGCTGTGGCAATGGGCGTGTTGTGCTGACCAACATATTCTGCAGTGATGCTAAAGAATGACTCCTCCAGCGAACACCCCTCCTGGCGCCAAGCCTCGCTGCAGGCTTCTTTTTTGCAGCACAGGACAAAAGTTTCTGACTTCTGCTGGTGGAGAGAAACAGGCGAACTATTTTCCTTACTTTTCTTACTTTCCTTCAAATGGTGTGGTTTTGTGCTGCTCCTGGAAACAATTGCCCTTCTGGGCAGAGGGTGGGGATGGAGCTGGATGTGAGCACTGTAGGAAAACATCTTTCTCCTTCGGTGGCAGACCAAGTTCCTCCCCCCTGTCTGTCGGGCAGGAAATAAAGGAAACCTTTGAAAGAATTGCAGAGTGTTAACTATTAAAGTCCAGGGCATGAGGATCAGGAAAGAAAGATCCTCAGCCCATCTCTGCGGCAGCAGGGGGATGGCACTGGGCAAAACTTCTCAGTCCTCAACTTTCTTTTGTGTAAGATGGAAAAGGAGGAACAAGATGTTCTGTCGGCGAGGAAAGGACAGGAACACTCTCCCTCTTTACCTCCCCCCTCCCCGGTACCTGCATGCCATGTCCAGGGAAATACGTCTGTTCCTTAAACTTCCTGGCACTGACAGTGTTACTGGCCTTCGTGCTCTGCCAAGGAGCAAGCCTTTTGATGAGAGCTGTCATTCTCCTTCTGCTCTCAGGCACAAGGCTAATGGTGCTGAAAGCCCAAGTTTGCTTTGCAAGGAAAGCAAACTGGAGAAAAAAGCAGCCCCGAACACCCTGAAATGTACTCATCAGCCTGCAAGACCTGCTGGTAAGTGAGCTCAGGGCAGTTCTCCCACAGCCCAGCCCAGACCCTGGGAAGAAGCTTTTAGAACATGCCAACAGACCTACAATGCCTGCAGCCAAGCGTGGACAGCGAGGCATTGATCTAGAAAACTCACCCAAACACATATAACGTGCCCAGCAGCCGCGAACCTGCAGGACAACACAGAGGGTCAGGAGGTGCAGGGCCACTGGTCCCCACCTCCGTAAGAGCTGGCGTGATCCCGCAGGGGTGTGATACCTCTCGGTGCGAGCGGGTGCTTACGTGTCCCCGTCCCCATCACGTGCATTCTTCCGTGCTTGCAGTGACTTATGGCTTTCTGCCTGGACACGGAGACCTACACCTAGAGCTCCCTTCCCATTTAGGCTGGGGACACAGTGTTGGCAGCACAACATGTGAAGGAGAGGGCAAATGTTACATCCTCCTCTTTTAAGAGCACCTAGTTCATGAACTACTGTCAGGTTGGGGTCTACTAACAAGTACCTACCTCTCTTACCCTCAAGAGAGCCTGCAAGATCAAGGGCTCTGTGCTAACTGATTCTCCTCTCGGAGGAAATTAGATGGAAAAAATTTCCAGGAAATGAAATGTATAAAGGAAGAGAAAAAAAAAAAAAAAAAAAAGGCTGAGATTAGACCACCGGTGCTGAAGTCAAATAGTAAATAAAGATATAAACATGCAGAACTTCTGATAAGCTTACACCCAGCCACGCAACAGCCTTGGACAGCAGATGGGAGCCCACTCATCCTCCACCTAAATTAGCAATGACACATTCAAGATTGTGCCCAGAACTGCCATTAGTGTGGATTCACCTCTTCCTCATTTTGCTGTGGATTTCAATTCCAAACTCACCCTGAACTTCAGTCTCAACTCTTCAAAAGCCGCAAGTGATTTATACTTGGTTACCTAACACAAGAAAACAAGAGGACCAGGTGTATCCTGAGCAGTGCTGTCAGAAAGATTCCAGAGCTTGACAAGTCTTCGGTTTGCAGAAAAGCTAGGGGAAATGCCCACATTTGTACGTATTAATGATTGTCTCTACAGAATCTGGAATCTCCCCTAGTTCAGGTAACGCGCTGGCTTGGGGCAGAGGTGGTATTTAACTTTGATGCTATGAAAACCCTTGGACTTGACCACCTCCCAATGACTTCCAGGCAACTTCAGCGTCTGGTTTTACTTGAATCCCATGTAAATCTGCCTTTCCTTCTGCTCTAACAGGCACTAAGCAAACACATTCCTCTGGGGAACTGGTGCATGTGCACAGGCTCGGGTCTGCGGACACTGTGCCTTCAGTGCAGTTGGGTTGGAATTCCTGTCTCTTACCCTGTGTCCCTTTTTTCTTTCCAGCCCTAGAGACAGCCACCTCTTCTATCCCACTAATGAAGTGGGCCAGTTTTCTCTGGGGCATACAACTGTCCAGCAGATTTCAAAAGCCTAGGTATTTAGATCACCACTCCACCTGCTCAGCAATTAATGATACTGCTCCCCAGACTTGTTTGATTCTACAGGGAGTTGTTGTTGGACATTTGTCCTCTACTTTCTCTCTTGGCATGATGTGGCCAAAGATGAGACCAAGCCGAAGATGAGACAGACCCACATTACACAGCAGAGAAAGGAAAAAGAGACACGTTGTGGTCTTTCTGTTTTACCCCTACATAAAACTCTGAAGGGCAGAACCAGAGGCCATGGTCAAGTTCAACCAAGTCTCTAGATCACCAGACAAGATCCTAGTGATGAGGGAGGTCCCAGGTGAAGCTAGGAAGTCAGCCTTCAGGACAGGATTGGGATCCAGAAGGTTCATGACGGGGCTAATCTGGAAATCAACACTCATCCAGTGTAGCTCAGGTTTGGGGTCTGAAGGCCCAGGGCCTGAGCTCAGATGGACTCATAGGCACATGGGTAGGAGCTGCATGGAGGCCCCAGTGGAGTCCAGTCAGGGCCATTGCAGTCCACCAATGCCCTCACTCCCACAACGAGGAGGATAAAAAGGCTCATTGAGAGAGCTAGTAAAAATCAGAGCCTCCATGTGATGATTTTGCTTCCCATTTTCTCTTGTTAGGGCTGAGCCCACTGAGAAATGCTCAGAGGGAGCTGGAGGAAAATTCCCCACTCAGTATGATTTTTTACTGTTCATTTGAGTTGTTCTTTAAATTACTGCTGTTTTTCACCAAGGCTTCATCCAGAAAAAAAAAAAAAAAAAGAAAGATAAATTGGTACAGTTCACCTCAACTGGAAATTTTCCTTCATCAGAAAAAGTAAAGAAAGAAAAAAAGGAATAAGCAGTGTAGGCATCATAGATATGCAGTGTAGGCATCATAGATATGATTTCATCTAACAATAAATCCAGAGAAGGTGAACACAGATATCCAAGCCCACCAGAACTTCCCTGTTGATATAGTTCCTTCTGACAGACCAGAGAAGAACAGTAGGAGCCCACCATCATCTCCACAGCCTGACAGGGCCTGGGGCTCAGGCTGGGAGGAATATCTACTTCTCTGTTCCCAAACCAAGTCCACATTGAGATTCAAACTTCTGACCTCCTTTCACTTCATCCATGTAACACATGCTGCTGGGAGACTGTCAATGGCAAACCCAGCCTTGATGTGCAGCAGGTACCTCCCTCCACCCTTCCCTGCTCACCCAGAGATATCCTTTCTTACATGAAGGCAGCCAGGTCCATCACATCACTACCCATATACTGGCCATAGTGGGCCCCAGCTACAGCCATGAGCAGCTCTGCAATGATGAGAAGAGCAAGCCTGGTCAACAACTAGAAATGTGAATGTGATGGACCCAGGCAGGCTGCTCCCAGAGGACCCCAAATTCAGGTGCATGAGAAAAGACTGGGACCATGACAGTTGACACTGTTTTATTGACTTCTGCAGGGGCCACCCTGGTTCCTTCTGACATGGCTTTGACAGTGGAGGCATCTCAAGAGTAACTCAGCCCTGAGGAGGGTCAGGCAAGGCAGGAGGAGAGCTCCAGCAGGCAGCGAAACATCTCCTGGATGGGGCACTATGCTGTGCCTCTGCGGTGGAGAGGGGACCCAGGGTAGGATGTGAGCGTGGAAGAGGGGGGTGTTACCATCAGTAGGAGACAGCTGGTCAAAAATCCCAAGCTCAGGGGTATTGGCCCTTCTGCAGCCACAGATCTCCAGATGATGAGCAATGAAGTGCTGGAATACTCCTTGGCAGAGCGTGCTGACCTTTTTACTTGGCACTTGGGCATCAATGAACAAAGATGAGTTTTGCCACACAGGAGAGTCTCACAGATAATAAATTTGTTCATTTTGTAGCCCATTGCTTTTGCCTGGGAAGTTAGTCTGCCACTATGGAAACCCACACTCTCCTTCTTCTTCTGATTGGGGACATATTCTCCAGTCTCATCTGAGCCCTGAACCGTCTCTCCAGATCAGTCCTCTGTTTGGATCCATGTGGACACATCTCTGTTTCTCCATATCCAGTCTCTGCCCCATTTTCACACCCTGCCCAGATACAACCTGGTGGTGGGTGTGTGCCTTGGGTGGGTTGTGGGATCTTCTCCCCACTTGAGTTGCTGTGTCCTCGCTGCAGCTTTGGCTTGTTTCTCCCTCCCACATCAGGTTGCAGCACAGAGCTGCCTCTGGCTGATCCTGGAATTTTCTACCTGGACAGAGACCGTCCAGCCCTCAGAGATGAGTAATTTGGTTTCCTATCCAATTCCGTTTTTGCCTTCTGGCTGCGTCAGCAGGTTGGCTGGACTCCCTCAAAGTAGTGAGACAGAGGTCAAGAGACCTGCTTCAGTTAAAAAAAATATTATTTTATCTCACAAGTATAATTACAGCAATTTGTCTGGAAAATTTGGCTTTCTGTGATAAAAGACCTCTCTAATGAGAAAGACTGTAATCATGACTGAAAAATCTCCTGAACTGAAGTGTATGCTAATATGTGTTACCATATGTATGTTTCTATGCAAGTATGTTCATGCATATAAATAACTATGTTTACTAAACTGTTTTAACCTGCTTTACAATGCAGCCTGAAGTTATCTTATCTATTCTGCTCATGAAAATAAACAGATGTATCAAAACACGGCTGGATGAGGAGTTGCTTATCAGGCCTACTTCCCCCCACTGACCCAGTTAAACCTTCAGTAATTCATTAATTTTCTAACTGTGGCTTTTCAGAAGTACTAACCAACTTTCCTATCAGCATATTTTTGATCTTGTGGAGCTGCAAATCCCTGATGCTTTGTTTGCCTTCTGTATCCTGCAAACGCATCCATCCGTTCAGCTTTGTCACTGCCTGCCTACCTCCGCTAATTATCACCTCTTTACTCACACAGCTTCCCTAGCTAGTGAGTTCAAAGCCGTAGTAGAAGAAAAGCACAAAGAAGAAACTATCCCAAGCCTGGCAGCAGTTTTAACTTTTTATACATTGACTGTCACTCAAGAAAGGAAAAAAGAGGTAAGATTCCAGGAGATCCCTGATAACTGAGCTCCCTGCTCCGTGCCCCCAGTGGTGGTAAAGCTCCTGAGGGAGTGGTCCCTCCTTTATTATCTGCCTCCTCCAGGCAATGGGAGAATGCAAGAGGAACCAAGGAGAAGGAGGTCTGGATGCCGACACTGACCACTCAGCTGTGACAGTGAGACACCGCATCCAAAAAGTGGAGAGCTGCTTCCTTCACAGTGTACAACTTCCCCCTCCATCCTTAATCCATTGGTTGGACTAGATGATCTTAAAAGGTCCCTTCCAACCTAGGTGATTCTGTGATTCTGTGATCCCAGTGACACCCAGCAGAGACATCTCTTTGTGGCCTGGAGCAGCCAAAGGCTTGGGAAGGACAAGGATGGCTGAGGAACTCATGGAGCCTGGCTCCAGGATCCAGCGTGATCATTCCCTACCAGATCTTCTGCTGAGGATCTTTCTGGCCATGCTTGAACCCCTCCCACCCTTTACAGTCAGACTTTCTGCGTTTTAGGCTGCACTCAGAACAAGCCGGACCAACACTCAAAACACCGCTGCAAAACATCTACCTCTGTGCCTTGTGTTCCCGCAGAAAGCCCTCCCTGTCTGAACGCCAGCAAAATGGAAATCAAGCACCTATTTATAACAGCCCCAGCAGAGCAAGGTACAGGGTGGGAGTGTGCTCCACCTGGGGATATGTACATTCCTTAGTCTAATCACAGATAAGATAGGAAACTTTCCTTTTCAGTTAAACAGTACTTTTGGACACATACTGCATCTCCTCCCTCTGCCTCACTATTAGAAGAATCTATGACTTTATCAGAGGGTCTCAAATAGGACCATAGAAATGATAAAATCCAGGTGATGCCTACACAGTGATGACATCATTCTGGTGACCAAAACGTCACAAGAGTTTATAGCCAGGTGGCCAAGTGTTCAGGACCCACGCTTGGAAATGGGTTTATACAACTTTCCACACCCAGCCAGAACTCTCTGGACCAAGAAGGGCTGAAGTCTCTGTAAGAAAGGAGAGTGACCAGAAAAGTCACACAACCAGACTCTGTTGAGACTTAAATGAAGTTCATCAAATTGCTTCCAACGAGGCTTTCTGCTTTATAAGGGAAATGTTCTGAACTTTCCTGTGACCTTGCAATAAGGTAGATAAATATCCTTTCAAATATGCAGGATAAAATGCACGTTTTTGTCCAGGGTAGCCTTATTTTTCATGATCATTTCAGCTACATCATCATGATAAAGGGTTATTTTAAGGACAAGACAAAAGGTGCTCATATCTGTCTTGATATAAAGACATGAAGAATACTCTCTTACTATCTTACTATCACTCCTTCACAACTTCCAGAGGATATTTCTTATCTGTCTTTAAGGTTTAGTGTTACCTCAGTGACTCTGAGCAGGAGTCCTGATGGAAGAGGCTTGAGCAATAGTGATCATAGCTTAGACTCCACAGAAAATTAACTCATTTATTTTCATATTTATACCCCGTTATGTCAGAACATGACTCCGTTATCATTGATCAAAGATCAAGTTAAATCAGTGACCTCATCCACCCCTCTTTCTGTGGATATCAATCCAAGGAGATGGAGAAAAAGGCATCAAAAACAACTGACTGCATGGTGGGATCTGAGCAGCATTAAGCATTTGTGCAAGACGTTGGCAAATGCAGGGGCTAGGAAATTCTTTGTCTAATCAACTACAGACAAAGAGAAACCTTAAAAACAGCAGAAGCATAAACAGAAGAAAAATGTATTCTGAAAAATGGTCTTGAATAGAAGCAGGAGCAAAGGAACGCTTTGATAACTGAAATTCACTGGAAAGGCACGGGCAGCATCCGTTCCAAATGCCTTCTAGGAAGTGAAGTGGTGTCCCTCTTTCCTGTAAATAATCAGAACTGCCCCAGTGATAGACTTTGGAACACATTATCGATTCCTTCTCATAACAGATACATGAACATCTGTCAGGTTCTGCAGGGAGGTGAACAACACAAATTGCAAAGACTCAGTAGAAATGAGATTGAGGTGAATTTCTAGGCACTTCTTTTTCTATTGTTTCATTTGGTGATCCAGAAATAATCACTTTAGTCTCTACTAATTCACCGCCAAAATATGAGCAAGGTTGACCACCAGTGGCTTGAGATGGCTGGCACCAGCAAAACATTGTCATTGATTATCTTAGTGCCACAATTCTCTGTTAATCTGTTCAATTTTATCAAATTTGCTAGTTGAATCCATTTGAATACATTTGTGCAAAAGTATTTTCACATCCTCTGCAAATACACTTCTAGCAAATTCTCCTTCAAGGAAACTTCTTTATCCCAGTCTGGCTACTCTTCACCACATGCTCATGAGCATTGATTTCTGATGGGATCTACAGAACAAACTGCTATCATCTGCAGAAGTGTATAAAATGCAAGATTTTCAGGCTAAAGATAACCAGCCTGAAGACAAGCATATTTTCTGTAGGACAGAGGCTATGTTAAGATTCAGCTCCACCTTTATTCCTACCTATGCCATTTTTCAGGAGGATGCTGCAAGAAACTTAGGAAGAACCCCCAGATGATAATTCCCAAGTAGAGGGAGTAACAGGACACTGAAGAAAAGTGTTAGAATTTACCATATTTTCCTGTGTATTTTTTTCCCCATAACTTGTGCTTAAGAGGCTAGAGGCAGGTCTGTAAATAAGCTCCACTTAGGACTTACATCCCTAAACATTTTTGATTATCTTGGATTTTTGCCCAATGCAGAGCTCACTGAAGCTGAAGGAAAGACGCCAGTCAACAACAATGGGCTTTAGGCTGAGTGTTTTGTAAGGAAAGAAAGAAAAATCTAATGTTACCACCAGCAAACAAAAACTTCTCTGTCCCACTACATTATACTCTAATGATAGTATCATTTCTTAGGGTGATAATGGCTTGTTATCAGATGCAAAGACACAAATAGAAAAAATGTTATGATACTAGAAAACAAGTTAGGATACTGGTAATTAGTCACACAACACCATCAAGAATAATCATCCAGAATTATACATCAAATGAGAGCAAACAGAATATATGCAATAGTCTCCCAAGGGAAGAGGCAGAAAGAACCAACAATTCAGTCTTTTATATAGTGAGCTGGAAAACACACAACAAAGGTTAGTGCTTGTTAGTTGTAGAACACAACAATTGAGGCCATGTCAACTAATGAAATCTGTGTGTGCACACGGTAAGAAAAGCCCTTACCCCAAAATCTTTGCATTTAAAATAGGAAAAAAAAAACCTTAAGAAATAACAGCATCTCTGTCTTATAGGACGGATTATACTAGACATCATTCTAACACCTTTAATTTCCTTCTAGTTTCTTTACCTTTTTTACCCAAGGGATGGCCAGAAGCATTAATGGTAACAGTTTTTGTTGCAGCAATATAACAGCCTGTTGTGAATAACACCAAAATTATAAAAGACATTTTCTTACTCCAAAAGTTGCAAAATCTAATGCCGTATTCACCAGAAAAGATGTCTGTTCCAAGTTATTCAGAAGGCCAGAAAAGGGTGGGATACAGTCTGTATTTAGACATCTAAAATCCACCGTAGCACTGTAGCTCCAAGCTTACGCTGCAGCCAGGGGCCACGTGGAGTGCTCTTCACTTGACACAGACATCAACTGCAGTATGAGATGTCCTACCTTATGTCATTGGAGCCTTGGGTGACTGCATTTTCACAGTGAGGGCTGCAGACTGGATGAGATAAACAGGTAATTTGAAGTGTCACAAGCCACTTACATGTACATGAGTTGAGCCCTTGGTCAATGGAGCCTAAAGAGCAACCCAGACGATTATCTGGTGCACGCATCACTCTGGACTCAGCTGGCTGACTTGCTTTCCATCTTAGGCCCCTAGGTGAGCAACAGCATCTTAGATGTGGACACCTTCGTTTAGTTGCCTCATCTCTCTCAGTCATCCTGAAGACATGCTAGTCCACTCTGGCCCTAAAAACTATGGACATGAGCAGTTCAATCCAGTAACCTACATGCAAGAATCTAGCCCCACTCAAGAAGGTAGGGGCAGCCCACCCAACTACCAGCTGCCAGCTAAGAAGAGAACGTGTCTTCTGTAGACCTGTCATATCTGCTACCATATAGAGATACCTCAGATACCCTAAGGTGTCTTAAAGTCTATGTTTAGGCACCTTAATCAAGTCCAAAGGTACAGTCATGTCAAGGCCAAAAGTGTCATCATTATGGATGTGGTTGTTTTCAGCAGAAGGTTATCTGAAATCGCATCAAACCTGCCAGGCAAGTCAGTCCTCAAGAGAAAATGGAATGAGAGCACTTCCAGAGGACTGTAAGTTAAGGTAAAGTTCAGCCCACATATCAAAGCTGGCTAAAAATAAGAAACCAGCAGAGCCTTGCTGATATCTCTGCCAAAGCAACTGTACACTTCAAAGCCACACAGTTGGACCGGGAATCCCAAAGGAACCTGCAGTATTTAGCTACCCAGATCTCCTTGGAAATCAATGGCCAGTTCCTCCCTAACTTCCTTGAATACCACTGAGAATACAGATCTGATTTTGTTTATTCCCTCCGCTTTTCATCCTCAGTTCAGCTGGGCTTTGCATCTCCCCGATTCAGTGCCCTTTCGTCAGCACGGTAGCCTGCAGTGCTGGTTCATTCCTCTCCAGGGAAAGCATCGCCCAGAGAACAATTGATACCACATCTTGCAACACCCAGGTTCTCCTCGGAGGTCTTTCACTGCAGTAACAAACAGGCCCAACCCTGCTCTGTTTAGGAGGTCTGATAAGATCATTGCCCAAGGTGCCATGGCTGCAGGCCAGAATGCTGTCCCAGTAAACCATTTTCTGGAGGACCACCTTGTCTGGGCTTGTCTTTCCGTATGAAGCAAAGCAAAACATTCAGATGCTAAAAATGTGTAACTATTATTGGTGTCTGTCCAATTTTTGGAGGCTCATAAATCTCCCAGGAAGGTAGAATAAGAGCATGATTAAGAAAACAAGAAACTTTATGCATTGATTCCTCTCCTACTGCTTCCAAAAAAGCTATTGCTGTGGATGAAATGCCCTCCTTGACTGGTTACAAACCAGCACTATCCCCGCAAGTGCTCATTTTCAAATTTTCTGCATTACAAGAGTCAGACACACACATACAGCTGCACGTGATCAAAGACAAAATACTAATCCATAGGGCCAGACGTGTCTAAAGGTGGAAAGCAAAAGAAAGAGACCCCAGAGAGTGTTTCTTCTGCCTTTTCACCGAAGATAAAGCTCCAAACTGAGGAATGTTTTCTGGCACTGGAACTTAAAAAAATTATACCCAACTCACTGCTTGTGTTTTGCAGTGACTGATCTAGGCTGTTTCCAGCAGCTGAGATAAAACACCCCACTGCTCTCCCTACTGTACTTACTCTTTCTGTTTACACCGGTTACCTCGAGACATGCTGTATACTTCATGGAAATGAGACAGCGTGTGCCACGGCAAAAACTCGCCTTAGCGAGGAGAACAGGCACAGCGCTGCGCAAATCACCCCTACTCGAAAGCAGCACTGAGGAAAGAACATTTCCTGTTTTTAAGTAGCCAATAGATGTAACGAACAATTCTTTGCGTTTGCTGCCAACCACGGAAATAGCTTGTACTCTTGGCGTTTTTTTAAGGATGTCGTATGTAGACACAGAGGATCCGATGGAAAAGTGCAGACTGAGTGGCACGTAGGAAGGAGGACACCTGCATCTAGTGGAGTGTCCAGGACCAGGCGTTGGTCATCCATAATGATGTGCACAGCTGAGCACGTCCAGCCCCATCACCTTCCCCCATTGCAAATGGGGACTGAGATGTGCCTGAAAGCTCCATGTCAAAGAAGTTGATTCCTTCAGGAGTTTCCTTCTTTAGAGATCCCTCCTGCCCTCAGGCTGGAAATGAACATTTGCAAATGGAGCATGTTCCTCTGGAGATGCTGATTTACACTTTTCAGAGCAGGGATGAACTGGAGCTGGGGTGAAGTTTATTTGTGTCCCCCAGCCTGCAGTTGATAACTATGAAAATACCTTGTGCTCCTAGTGTTTTTTAAGTATGTCATATGTAGAAAGTTGGGATCTGATGGCAAAGTAGACTGAGTGTCACATAGGAAAGAGAACACACTTGTGTCCAGCAGGGTGACCAGGCAGCACAGCCACGCACATCCAGCCTCACCGCCTTCCCCACTGCTGTCACCGTGACCAGGGAAGTCCATCACAAGCAAGTGAGGACCAAGATGCGCCTGAAAGAGCTCAGGGTCAAATAAGTAGATTCCGTTAGCAGCCTCCTGCCTCTTTAGAGGTCCCTCCTGTCCTCAGGCTGGAAACACACACTTGCGGATGGAGCCTCTTCCTCCAGAGATGTTAGTTTGCACTTCCCACAGCAGGGATGAGCTGGAGCAGGGGTTAAGCTGATTGTGCCCCCTAGACCGGCAGCAGATTGGTAAAAGAGACCACATTTCAACAGAAAGCTTGAGTTCAGAGTGGTCAGCTCAGTCCCTGCTGGCAGAATTTCAGCCAATGACCATGTTTCCTGCCTCATGGGCGCCAAATGGCAATAAAGCAGTCTTGCGAAATATTAATGAAAAATATTATATAGTTGTGTTGGGCTTCCGGAATTATTCAGGAGGATGTTAGAAATTTTTGTCATTGGCATACTGGAAAGGCATGGAAAAAGAAAATTTCAGCACAGAAATCCAAGTGAAATCTTTTCCCACTCTTTCCCTGGCATCCCTGTAAAATTTTCAATAGAGCCTAAAGCAATTAAACCTCAGAGCCTTGCTGAAACAAAATAAAGAAGATAACTAGAGGAAGACATGGATAAAGCAGGAGTTAAGTGGGAACTTCTCAGAGTTCCTCAGAAGAAAATCTTGTCTTTTTTTGCTGGGATTAGGAAGACACTTTCAGCTCTCAGTGCATTGCTTCTCCTTTCACAGCCAGGACCAAGAGTTTATAAAAACATGAAAAATCACTGTCTCTTAGAGCAAGCAGTTCACCTCAGTGCCCCGTGTGTTGCTGGGACAGGGCTGGACACTGACCAGCAGAGAAATACAGCCTCAGCAGTTAAATTCAACAATGTGCTTTGGTTAATGGGCAGGTATCCTGACCCATGTCTTCTTTGGCCGTGTCCAAATGTCTGCAAAGCTCTTTAATAAAGATATGAGCAGGAGACCTTTAAATGTGACTCCAATGGTGATGGCTGGACTGAGGCACACACAAAAGTTGGCATTTGTAGAAGAAAGACAGCATCTCTCTGTCTGTAAAAAGAGTGGTGGAGGCAGACCCCACCTTTCACTGGACCAGACTGGTAGAGCAGGGACACAGGCACAGCACACACGCTGGTTGGGGGTGAAGCAGAACCTGCAGCTTTCAAGCTCTGCTTCAAAGGAAAGGAACAAACATGCAAGACAATAAGGTCTCCCAGGGAGAGAGTGCACTGGGTGCGTGTCCTCCGCAGCAGATCTCACTGGGATTAGCTTGCGATGGCTGCTCTCCAACGATCTTACTGCCACCAGGCATTTAAATATGCAGCGCACAGGGAATTAATCTCTTTCGCCAGACAGTTCAATACATGGTGGTGAGAGCTGGTCTCGCAATATATGACAATCATACTGAGTACCTGCAAACTCCCAGGCAGTGACAGCCGAGTCAGTCAGAATGTTTTCATACAGATCTTACAAGAATCATTATCCAAACAGCTCAGCTTGACATCACCTGTTTCGCACTTAAAAATACAAACTGCTTAAACAGCCTGTTTTCTGCTCTGGGGAAAATTAAATGCGGAGGCAAGTGGCAGTATTTCTGCCCAGTGATGTCTGCTGTGTTCAAGCTCTCAGCCTGTGTCTGGCTGTCCCTGTAGGAGGGCTTTATACTGGCTGGGGAGTCTGCATGGATGGTAACTCGTCTGCCAGCTACACCACCCCTCTGCCTGCACACTGCCTGCACGTGACATCTCCTGCTTCCCCCTTTACTCAGAAAGGAGATTTTTGACCCCATGCATGCAGTCTGGTAAGGGATGATGGTGGGGTGATCTAAGCACATGCTGCTTAGACCCTCCAGGAACTCAAGAGCCTCACTGGGAGTCTTTCCAATGCATCATGGTCTCAGTGATAACCAGAACAAGACAATGTGAGGGCTGGAAGCCCTCTGCTGTGAAGACAGGCTGAGAGAGTTGGGGGGTGTTCAGCCTGGAGAAGAGATTGCTCCGGGGAGACCTTCAAGCCCCTTCCTGTTCCTCTCCAGCCATTCCCAGGGCTCCAGGAAACCTGGGGAGGAATTCTTGATCATAGGACGAGGGAGAATGGTTTTAAATTGAAAGAGGAGAGATTTAGATGAGATCTGGGGAAGAAATTCTTTGGTGTGAGGGTGGTGAGGCACTGGAAGAGGTTGCCCAGAGAAGCTGTGGCTGCCCCATCCCTGGAGGGGTTCAAGGCCAGGCTGGATGGGGCTTGGAGCAACCTGGTCTGGTGGGAGGTGTCCCTGCCCAGGGCAGGGGGTTGGAACTGGATGATCTTTCAGGTCCCTTCCAACTCTAACCATTCTGTGATTCTATGATGTGAGACAACGGGTCCCCCCAGATGCTCTGACTGATCTACACAAAAATAACTCCATCGCTGGAAGAGCACTAAGAATGGTCAAAGGAGGTTACTTTCCCACAGAGTTCAGCTGTGGTTTGCCAGCTGTACCCGCGAGGTCTACTGTGGAAAGACTATGGGAGCACATTACACTTGTGCGAAAACATGAGAAACGAGGAAAGAAGAGCCTGACTCGGGTTTCCCTGTCTGTTCACGCTGACACAGACCTCCACAGCAATACACTCACCCGGTATGGTTGGGAATCTCCACATTTGATCTTCCAGCAGAGAAAGCAGGACACCCAAGCCACAAGGCTACTCAAGAGCTTCTGGGGTACTCCTCTTTGTTCTCTTGTTTCTTTACAAGACAGCTCAGGATGTCCCAGGGTCATGGCTAGTCCTTCTTGGAACAATGCTAGCAGGAACAGACATAGTGGAAACTGTCATATTGGCCAAGCAAATGTTGCAACCATCTTTCAGATTCATATGTGACACTGCAGGATGTACCTGAGTTAGCTGTTGCTACCAAAGGCTTTCTACGTCACTCACACAGATCTTGGCAGAGATGGCTTTTGTGTGACTGACGAAATATGGTGGTCTCCTGAGATGTTCCAGCCTTTCTTGCCTTTCTATCTCTATTATGATATGGAAATACTGCTATTTTGGTACCTTTTGTCCCACTCACAAGCCTCAACAGTCACCTCTTATGATATCTTAAAAGCTCAGCTAGATCAAATACCCTGGAGAGCACGCCCAGGAGACCAACTTTCAGGACAAAGAGTAGCAGCCCAGTAGAGACAGTTAAAAGGCAATAAACATTTGCAACCAGAATGAGAAGTGTCTGTATCCTCTTTGGACAAGCTGCAAAGTACACACAGGCTGTATGTCCCAGCTACAGGGGAGCCACCAACAGCTCAGTGAAATGTACATGTCAAAAGCGACACCTGAAACATACTCTGCAAAACCTTACCACATGGCACGATGCCATTTGCCTTTGGGTGAAAAGGAAAGATGGGAAGAGATGCCAAGGAGTCCCATAGACCATTCCAGAGGCACTGGTTGAGGAGTTCCAGCCCCATGAGACATTCATTGAATCTTCTAAGGATGGAGGCTCCAGAGCTTCCCTGTGTGGCTTCTCCTGGTACTCCACATCCTTTTTAGCTATGACGTTTTGTCTTAGCATCTAATCTAAATCCTCTTTATTTGAAATTAATCAGATTTTTATTTCCCAAGGAGAGATGAAAAACAGTTCATCACTGCCTTCTCCGTAACAAGATCTGTGAGCTGGACAATGGTGATCAAACTACTGTTCCTGTCAAAGAAAACTCTCACAGGCTTTGCCGAAGATTTATTTTACTTATTGCTTGTCTCATATCCACTAAATGGAAGAAATGCATAAAGGTAGTTAGACAAGATTTATTCTTCACAAACCCATGTCCGTTTTTCTTTATCACCTATCCTCTTGGCACCTTTAAACTGATTATTTAATTATTTGTTCTTGTATCCTCTGCTGCACAAGTTGGATTGTTCTCATGTGCAGCTCTCAAGGCCCTCCTTTCCTGCTTCTAAAGGCAATACCTCTGTGTTTGCCATTTTTCAGTCCTCTTGGACCATAAGCATCATCTGACACTGCTTGAACAGAACTGGTTTTAGGGGCTGCCATGAGCTAGTCCCCGCTGCACCCTGTGCTGGACCTCCCCACATCTCAGAGCACTGAGTCATCCATTTCTTCCTCCTCTGTTCTGATCTGCCCATCTGACTGCTCTTAAAATTAATTAGGCTCACGGGACTGTCACAGAAGGAGAAGCAAAGAAGGAATTGAATGCTGAAGGCTACCCAAATTATCTTTTCTGTAGATAAGATATCGTGCTAAACAGGGAGCGAGACCACTTTGCTCCTGCTAGCCATATCGCACTTTGGTCTAAGGGCTTCTGACATTATCACCATGGGCCTTACACTCACTCCTTGTTAATGATTTGTCTCTCTTAATGTGTTTTTTTTTTACTTTCATATTTGTTTAAAGGATTCCATAATGATAATCTTGTTGCTTCTGTCTTCCCTCTATACAAGTATTTTTGCCCTTTGTGTCTAAGGCAGTTTCTTCCTCCTGTTACCTGCTCAGACATCCCCAAACTCCTCATCAACTTGTGCTCCTACAAACTGGCTCCTATGAGCAGACATTTGTTACTTGTCTCTTATTTTCATCCAAACACATTATACAAACCTGCCTTTAATTTTGGTTGGGTTTTGAACGTGCCTAAGAGCTATTGCTCTTCTAAAGAGTGCTTCTGTCCCCCTCTCCTGCCCCTACCCTTGTACTCCCTGCCTCTGCTCCAGCTTGTGGGCTCTCACCGCTTTTGATGCCAGATCAGTCACTGTGGCTTCATGTTTCTCTCTTTTGCCCTCCTTCTTCCCAGCACCACTGTACAAATTTGAATTTCACCAGTCTCGCTTATTATATCCCTTGAGTGCTCCTGCTGAATTTTCCCATTAATGTGCTAGCCTGTCAGAAAAACTACC
>VZRU01018394.1:133190-158881 GCA_013398155.1 Pedionomus torquatus | reverse complement strand
TTATATTATATTATACTAATTATAAAAAAATCTACAAAAAGGAAAAAAAATACTAACATTGCAAATTTTAAAAAGTGCATCCACACAGAACTTTGGAGATAATAAATTTCCCAAATTTGAGATAGACTCAGCTGTAAGACACGCTATGACAACTGCTTCGGATTTTCTGGAAAGGGGCAGAGGAAACCCAGGAGAACTGGCACTGGGTGCTGCACAGGGCAGGTCCCGGGGCAATGACAGCCCTGAGCAGAGCCCAGGTGGAGAGGCAGGGTGGGATGGAGACAGGCTGACCAACATGACAGCCTTGTTGATCCACCCTGAAGGGAGCAGATCATGGTTCATGGGGTACATGTGCTCACAGGGTTCCCAGGACCTCCAGGAGCAAGAGGACAGCTGTGGTACCCTCTCAGCAGCTCTTGGGCATGCACATGTGCTCTGATTGAAACCCTGATGCTTGACCTAGGCTCAGTTTCACTGCTGTTTATGTAGGTATGTTTTACTTGGCACTGGTGAAGTTCCACCTTGAGTACTGTCTCCAGATTTGGGCTCCTCGTCACAAAAAAAAGACATTGAGGTGCTGGAGTGTGCCCAGAGAAGGGCAACGGAGCTGGTGAGGGGTCTGGAGAATAAGTCTTATGAGAAGAAGCTGAGGGAGCTGGGGGTGTTCAGCCTGGAGAAAAGGTGACTGAGGGGAGACCTTCTTGCTCTCTACAACCACCTGAAAGGAGGGTGTAGCGAGGGGGAGGGGTCAGTCTCTTCTCCCAAGGAACAGATGATGACAAGAGGAAATGGCCTCAAGTTGCACCAGGGGAAGTTCAAATTAGATATTAGGAAAAATTTCCACAGAAAGGGTTATTAAGCAGTAGACTGGGCTGCCCAGGGCAGTGGTTGAGGCACCATCCCCAGAGGTATTTAAAAGCTGTTTTGGCATCATGGTTAGAGACATGGTTTAGTGATGTTTTTTATCAGAGTTAGGTTGATGGTTGGACTAGATGGTTTGTGTTAGTGTGTAACAGTTTAGAGGAATTTATATGCAACTCCCTGAATTGCATAAGCAAAGACCAGAGCCCATTGACTAGGTACTGCTTTTATCTTCAACAAAACCTGGCCCTCCTTTTTATCCTTCTCTTTAATCCAAAGATTCCTCTCACCCAGAGGCTTCAGAAACCTTCTGTCTACAGTAGATGTCTATCTACATGACACTAGGGTTAGCTTCTCTTCTGCCACCCTTTGTGCCCTCTGTGTGCTTCTTCAGGATCCGCCCAAATGAAATCCTGCACTGCCTTCCCAGTCATGCCTATTGCTCTGCAAACAGAAGTATCCATTACATCCCTTTTCCATGTCCAGTTTCTTCTCCTCCCTCCTAGTTCATCAGTCTTGTCCAAAAGTGTTCACAGGACCGGGCTCATGAACCATGTTCTGAATTGTCTTCAACAGTATCCTTAAACGATCACCCTTCTAGGGACTCTGAGTGACTGGAGCATCCAATCTCAGACAGCAGTTTCAAGCTGTTATTCAGGGCTTGAACAATTATTCATACTTCTCCTTGATTTGCATGCCGTCTTTAAATTTACTAATGGAGCCAGACTTTTTAAATCCAGAGGGAGTGTTTTGATGCACTCCTCTCATGCCCTGCAGAGGAGCGAGCAGACTTTACCCAGTGACTTCTACGTCAAGGCTTCCCCTTACATCGTCGGGTGACTGTAAGCCCATGACCTGGCTCTCCAAGAGGCAATTGTGATTTCATGCTTACCTCACAAATTGTTTACACAGGAATAGGAAGAGGTCTCAAAACATGAATAAAAATCTATTTTATGATACCAGCTTCAAACTTTTTTTTTTTTTTTGTAGTGCAGACGAGTGCTAAAATTAAAGAATCAAATTACTTTAAAATGATGTAAATAACTGGAATTCTTACCCATTCTTTTTACCTGAAATATACATTCTATTTTAGATATTTTAAACTTCCAACAAACCAATAAAGAAGAAAACAATTACTTAGCAAGCTTCTAGGTTTTTAGAAACTAAGACTTTCTTTCTTATGAGGAAAGTTCTGAGGTAATTCAAGTGTCTCCATTCTCAGGAAATTTTCCAAGTTTTGGTCTTAGATGTTCTGCTTTGTGTTTTTGTTTTATCCTTTCCTTTCCTTTCCTTTCCTTTCCTTTCCTTTCCTTTCCTTTCCTTTCCTTTCCTTTCCTTTCCTTTCCTTTCATTTCCTTTCCCTGTGCCTGACTTTTCCTCCAAGCTACCTCTTTCTCTCTTTAATCTGTAACCAGCACTTCAGTAGGGTGGATGCACTGGGGTTTTTATGTTTTCCTTGAGAGTAATCAGTGCCTCTACAGTGTGCACTGTTCTTCTGCTTTTTTCCTGACAAGCTAAAAATATTTCCCAGTCCTAAAGCCCAAATTTCATGGTATTTGGACATTGTTCAACTTATCATTGTGAAAGCTGAAGCGTACAATGTGCTGTATAGGAACTCATCTATTGAAACTGCTAGAAGTCAGGGATATTTGAGCTGTTGCTAGATCTGTATCCTAGACTCAATGTCCCTATGTCCAGAAATGGTGAGTGACACCTTGTGCTTCATGCCTGCGTTTTTAGAATGGATTTTACTCTATCCATTGGCTACTTCTAAGGGTCACTGAGAAAATCAAGCTTGGAATCAGTAGAATAAAATCTACGTTAGAGTGACTCCATCCAGAACTGACACTGTAGCCCTTCCACACACAGAAGAGGTTGGAGATCAATAACTGAGAAGCAGAAGTTGGCCCAGCAGAGGAAACCCCCATACTGCATTGGGCACTGTTGTCACAGTCTCACTGGAGGAGAACAGCTAGAAACTGGGACTGGGACCAGGACTGGGACCTCATTGTGTTACGATATGAGCCAAGAGGGACACCAACAGTGGATGACTGGCTGTCTCCTCTCCAGCGGGCAGTTGCTGAGAAGCACTATGGATATTTACCTCTGTCAAACCAGCAGGTAGTGTTTGGAGCTCCCTCTGGAGCTGAGGCTTCTCATCTGTACTATCACTCATTTCAAGGCAGCTGACTTTTTTCCTCCTCCTGGCTCCATCGTGGGTGAGGTGAGGTCTCTCTCCACCCATTTTGTTGGAATGGGCATCTACGCACCCAGCAACGAAGCACACTAAGAAAGGAAGAAGCAGGAGCAGGGACCAATCCACATCCCAACATGTTTCTGGTTGTGAAGATGACAGCACTGGAGTTCAGGTTTGTGAAGTACAATGGGCTGAAAACTTTGGGATAAACACAGCATTGATGCTATTATGAGTCCTCATTGTTTAGGAGAAAATCACTCTTTTTGAGATAGTGGTACAAAACTTCTGCAGTGGCACAGTGAGAACTGTTCACAGAAGGTACAGGAAGAACAAATTTGCCTATTTGGTAGAGAGTTATCTTGGATCTTGGTGAAGTACTAAGATGTGGGCAAAAATCAGAAAAAAATAGTTAATGAAAGATGATAGAAGGTACTTACTGAGTCTGCTTCATAGAGAGGCACAAGCCTCTGAGATAGATCAAGGACGGACTACGGTGAGTGAAGAAAGATGGAGGCGTTAAGCAGCACGGTGGCCACAAGTGTCTGTAGTAAGAGACTGCACACACAGCAGTGAAGGAAAATAACCTGCCTCTGGGCTCCCTTCACTGCAGAGGCTCCTGGATTGAAGCTTTCCTTAGAAAGAGAGCTGGAAAATGGAAAGAAAACAAAGGGAGGTGGGATTCAGGTTTCCTAGAGAATAAAAGGAAAGTATAGACCCAGCCCAACTGCTGGAGGATTCAGTGGCACAGCTTTGGAGAATGTCTAACATCATTTGACTAATAGCAGTGTGGAAGAAGAGGAAAGATGAGTCCCATGCAAAGCAAAGGCGCCTTCAACAGAAGCAGACACCTTGGAGTTGCTGCTGGGATTCCTCTGCGCCCATTACTGTGGTAACTCATGGTGTTCTTCTTGTTGGAACAGCTCTGTTCAGACGGGCAGGTGAGTCACTCCAGCATATTTAGATCCTTACATAACCGATGCCAAAAGGCAAGGTGTTACGGCATTGCTGCCAACACAAATGCCCAGGGACCAATTTTGCACTCAAGAAAATGAGTAAGCACCCCCTCCAGAACAGATTGAGAGCATCTCTTAGACATTACAGTATGGTGTTTTGCAACAGACATGAGCTGGAGATCTGCCTCTGGTGGCAGCTGTTTTACCAAACACAGTACAGGTGAGATGAGGCTGAAAAAAAGAGAAATTAAGAATACTTTTGTGTTCCCAGTGCAAACCCTGATCCATGGAGTTATGCAGAACCCATCAGTGCACTTTTCGGCATCACATGTGAGCTGTTTACCTAACATCACAGGACCCTTGTAGACCCTAGAGATACAAGTGACATCATTGCAGACCACTTCTAGACAGGAACCAGTGATGGTTTTGCAAGTATGGTTCAGTCCTAAACCATAACAGGAGAATTCTGCTCAAATCACTGACCTGCACCCTCTCCTACTGAATTGCAGGGTCCCTCTAGCTTTGTGCCAGTGAATATGTATGAAGTCCTTAATAGAAAGCAGGATTTGCCACGTTCTCCAAACTCTGCGTCTCACTTGGCTACCCAAGCCAGCAGCTGCCTCACACCTGCACTCTGCAATGAGGGAAACTCCACTTATTACAGGTTCAGTCCCCGGGAAACACGATGACACTGCTGCCTTGCAGATACGTACCACACCCAGCACTTAGTTCTAACGAGACTGGTAACCACTTCAAAGCAGCGCTGCCCTGAGTAACGCTAATTCCTGAGAGGGTCAAATCAACATTTCCTAAATAGGAGCAGCTAGCAAACCCCAAGACTCCAGATTTCTGTCCTGAGCATGTCTGACTGTCTGATCCAGCAAAGACTAGAAAGACTAAGGGCCAGATCCTCATGCCTCTCTGACAGCAGGACATAGCTTGGGTGAGAGACAACCTCACTGGTGTGTAGTGTTTCAGCAGAAGGGACAGAAAGCTGTAAACCTGACAATTTATTCTCAGACAAGTTTTCTTACACCCCACCTGACGATAATGTGGGGTCCTGGGCACATTTGTAGGTGATAGATGGTCTCTTTCCCATCACTGTAAAAAACCCTATCTCATCTGGGATGCTTCAGAAGGGGTGAAACAGGATTCATAAACCACAAGCAGAAGTCAAGTTACAGATCAGCCCTGAAGCATGAGATTAGATCAAAACCACTGTGCTACCAGAGACAAAGCAAGAGACCCCATTTCCTCCAGGAGGAGTTGTGTATCTCCACCCTGTCTTAAAAAACATGAACACCAGTGTGTTTTGTCAACAATGGCAAAAGCTGTTTCTGTAAAACACCTCCTTGTGTTGAAGGACCTGCTCATGGCATCAAGTCAACTCTTCAGTTCTTGGGTTATTAAAGAGAAAATTCATTTTCCCAAAGCTCATTTCCTTCCTGCAAACAAACCTTGTCACTCAAGTGAGTCTGCTCCAAAATTATAGCTGTACTTATAAAAATTATAGCTGTACAGGGTTTTTTTTTTAGCCTCAAACCATCTTGCTGACCTCAGGCAGTAAACTCAGCACTGTTTGGACTTCTCCTTAAATCTCAGGTTTCAGATAGTTGCTTAATCAATAGAATATAAAGAGAAGAGGTCTCTTTAGATCCCTCCTCTTCTCCAAATGGCTTACCCAGAACCTTGGCATTTTGCTTTTGTTTAGATGACTGACACATTTCCATCCTGACTCTGGGAAAGGATTAAAGCTCAGTATTGCGCAAACCTGTGTGCTGGGAATGCATTTCTTCTGTCCTTGCCACCTCCCCACCACCACTGACCTCCTGCCTTCCAAGGCAGATCTGGTATTTGTGGTGTAGACTATGATTTTGTGTCAGACCCAGAACAGGACAGGGGATCATCAGGAATGTCCTTGTCCTGAGAACAGACACCTGATGAGCTGCTCCCTGTAGAAGTTACTCCATTTTTACCCATTTCTTGGGCTGGTAGAGTGTCAAGAGGCTCTTGCAAAGAGCAGAGTTGAAGCCCAAAGTTTCTCAGGCACAAGTTTCATTGGAACCACTGCTACTTCTGAACCATTTGCTGAGGAGTGGGACAGTCAGACCATGATGTTCTAAGCTGCTACAGCCTTTTAAAGACTCTCATTTTCTTCTGTTTTCCCTCCTTCCTCTTTCACCATCATACACATATGAACATGACCAGTTTCACACTTACATGGCGGTTTCACTGTCTACATTGAAAACACCTTAAAGTACTTCAGCGATTTTTTTCTTTAAATCATGTGGACACAAACTAATAAAACAAGTGGACAGGAACGAATAAATGGACTTGTCTTGGGACTGGGATAATCCACTTATTGGGAGTCTATGTTTTATGCATATGTTTTTATGAGTACAAATTAGAGTGGAAGTATAGAACCCAAAATAGTCAGATCTCCAAATACCATTTACAAAATAGCCAAGTAGAAAACCACATGTGGTTTTGGTTTTTTAATTTTTATTTTACATCAGAGTAATTCAAGCCATGAAGAGTGATAGAGGGAACAATCTCTGATGGTTCCTTCCCTGTTGATGGCATAGGTTTTAAGAGGGTAAAAGGAAGACTCATTAAACACATTTGAAACTTTTCAAGTGAAATTCAAGCACTTTTTCATTTGTGAAGGAGGACTGGCTCAACCTGGTCTGAATGCTGCCAGTGACGAGGACTTGAAGGTGTCAGAGTTCTGCTTTCCACCACAAATACTTCGCTACTGCTTGCAAATATTGTTCAGTCTGAGACTTTCTGCAATAAAAGCAAAAGCCAAGAAGCCAAGCCTGATGAGTTAAAGGTCCAGGTCACTGTTAGCAGCAGCAAGGTGGCGACACTCCAAGAAGCAGGTGCATAGCTTTTCAAGTACCAAATGTAGGTAAAAAAATGCATAAAACTGATTCATGCTACAGTGAAGTAAACCAAGTTAATCATTCACAGTCTCAAAGCAGGACAAGAGTTACAATGCTTGGCTGACGATAAACCATAACAAATTTCCTTGAAACCTCATCCCTTGCTCTCAGAATTACTTCTTTAAATACCAGAGATTTTGCTAAATCAGTGTCGTAGGTAGGTCAACAGAAGGATCCTGCTGACTCTTGCTTTATTCCTGACTGATTACAGCCATAAACAAAACATGGTTTCAGACTGTCCTATCAGTTTCAGAATTACCTCCAATGCAGCAGCACTGGGCTTTCATGTGCTGCCAGCAACAGAATCCATCCCTCCTCTGCCTCTGAAGACATGGACACAAGAGGAAGTTGAGCACAAACCAGCTGATGGATCTACCTGGGAGGCTGAAGAGATGGCTGGTCTCGTTTAGGATGTCCAACCAGGCTTCGAAACAGCCTCCTTCTCCTGGGTAGAGACAATGAACAGAATCCAGAAGATTATGCAGATGTTGACGGGCAGGACCTAACGGGTGGGTATAGGTAGGGAAATGTGGAATGTGATCCGGGAAAGATTTGCTTGATCTTAGTTCCTTGAGATATCCGAGAGGACAAAGGTTTCAGGTAGAAATCTCCTTACACGCCTCCTGCCTATGATCAACAGCATTCCTGTACCTTCACAACTCAAGGCCATTTGAAGAAAACATGCAGAAACAGGCTACAGGCAAACTGGTCCCTGTTTCTCCAGTCTGTGGCAACAAGTGGTCATTACAGCACTTGCTGCAGGAGCAAGATAACTCAGTGTTTGAACCTAGCAGAGTCCCAGCTTCACAGGAGAAGTGGGAAACCCTTCCACCTAGAACATTTCCCAGTCTTGCCCTTTGGAGAGGCAGGTTTAAACATCTTCACATACAGGTATCTGGTGGTTCAGGGCACGCAGCTCCCCCAGGCAGGTAGTTATCTAACTGGTGTCTTGGGCTGCTGTAGAAGACAAAAGGAGGAGCCATGGGCCGGGAAAAGAATCACAGGCAGCCGTTTTGGGATCCTCTGAGAGGTCCCTCTGACCCTGGCTCATGCAGAACACTCACACTGTCCCCACCTGGGCATCCGGACCAGGCTCGGCACTTGGGCATTGTCACCAGTCCATGGTGACTGTCTCCACCAAGTCAGGGACCAAGGGGCCAGACAGGGCTCAGGTTTTCTACCCGTTTAGGCAGTGCAGCACTCAGCCTCATGATAACTAGTGTCGTCTGCTGGACCATTGCCATGACCCACAGGCAAGGCAGGTATTTCACCCTGCATATGCTACAAACTCCACCATCATCCTTTTTACATGAGCTGGGTGTGGACGCTCATTTAAACCTTTTACAGAACGCTATGTGGTGTGGAATGATCTAAAAAAATCTCCTTCATGATGCCAGCCACATGCAGCTTCTTCCAAGACTGGGACAGAAAGGACACCAGGACCAACAGGGTCTGTCTTGCCCTCATTCTATAGTAGAGGTTACCTTGGGGCAGGTTTGAAGAACACACCAGCGCATGTGAAATGATGTTCTGTGCTGCCACACCATTATCAAGGTGTTCTGCAGAAAGAGAGTTACAGAGTTATCAAGTCAGGTGATTAAGTGCTATAAGCAGGAGCCTAAGGAGGACTGGACATCTCTGATGAATAGCAAACATCTACTCTTCATTGCCAGGTCTCTGGGCCCTGTTGCTCCTTCTTCTCTCTGGATGACAAGTGTTATGCCCAGCCTTCAGGCAAGTTGTAAATATCAAAACATACGCACCCTACATTAACATTAGCAACAATATTTAAATCACTCTAGAGGCGAATTGGCTAACTCAAAGGTGACACAGAGAGAGCAGCCCTTGAAGAAAGCATCAGATGTAGAGGTGTTGTTCCAACTTGCCCACACTCTTCTGTTACCCCTGAACCAAGAGGGAAGATCGGTCACAGCGCAGAGCTGGGCAGCCAGTATCGAAACAATGGCTGAAGGTCTTCACAAATGAGAAAATCATGTTTCTTTTTGACATCTATACAAACAGTTGCCTGGTTGGATGAAGGCTCCAAGTTTCTGACAGGAAAGTGGGATCCCTCCCCATGACCTGGGTGCAGCAATCGGTGTTACAACTTGTATTTGACATCTTCCTTAAATCCCCAGCTCCTAGTGTCATGGTGTGATGTGAGACTGTTCTTTTTACAAAGATTAAAGTATACTCCTAGTTCTGCTGTTGAAAAGCACACTTCAAACGTGGCATTTGCTGGCTCAGCATCAAAAAAGCAATTAAAGAAGACCCACACCGACATTCTTCTATACAGCCAGATGTTGAAGTCAGTGTTATACTGAACTCATTTTTATACAGATTCATGACCCTTAGCTTTTTTGAACTTAGTGCAAAAGTGCTCTACTAACCCCTCTAGGGATATGACCAATAAAACAGTGGTTGAACTGTGCACTTCTTACTATCTAAAACTTCTGCAGTTTCCTTTACCTAAGTAGACTGCACTTATGTTTTTTTCCCAATTTCCATCCCTTTCCTCAAGACTCATGCCAGTGTGCCATTGATTCATGTCCCCAAAAGCTCCCCAAGGTCCCATTGGTCATTTCTCAGAAGCCAAAATGATGTGTTTAAGAGGAACTTGAAGCACAGATGAGGAGAAAGACAAAAAGAGGATGGCAGAGGGGTAACAGCCTTAGTTGCTTTGGCTTCTCTTTTTACACGGGAATGGCATGGTCAGAGCACACCAGTGTTCTCACCAATGTCTCCGAGGAAAGCAAGCTGCGGGAGACACAGCAAATCTTCCCATGCCCTTCAGGGAATGCTTAGTGCCACCTGCAATGTCTGGTCTGGCCTAAGAGCTGTCACACCCCCACAGCAATAGCAGCACATTCCCTCTCCACATTTAGGAGGTGTAGGAGTGTTCCGTGTTGGCTTAACACCTTTGACTTCGGGAGTTGACACATCGTGCAACACACTGGGAGGGAATAAGTCCTCAAGGAGCAGAATCTGACTGTCCAGCCATTCACTTACAATGCATACCCCTCTGCCCAACTTTTAAGTGCCTGTCACATCCATCTCTGTCTTTGTATGCACCATCCCATATGGAATGTTCTTCCAGCATTCAGCATTGGGATGTGATCCTGCAAGAAGAGCAGCTGGGATGTCCATCCCTGTGTATCAGCTTAACAACAGCATCCAGCTGTAGAGAAGGAACAGCAATGCAATCTCGTGGTCATTTAGGTGGAAAGAGGGAAGGACAGACCAACAGAGAGGCTGTAGCTGTGGTGGGATGTTGCTTCCCAGTGCACAGCACGTCACCCAGAGCTGGGCACAGCTGCTGGCAGACTTGGTGTCACCTCCCCTGGCCACTCAGGGGACTCCTGTTTACTTGGTCTTCCTTGGACTATCCCTCCACTGCTGGCTTCAGCTGGGTCTATGCTGTCAGATGAATCAGATCACCCTCTTTGAAGCAAAGCACATGTGGTTCTGGGGACAATGTGCTCCAGGGACGGCTCCCCCCAGGCAGCATGGACCTGGCTGTTCTCCATCCCATTATCTCCACAGAATGGGTGCCTACACGCTCTCCCCTGTGCCTTCCTGCTGGGTGTTAAACCACACAGCACATGCCCTCAGCATTGTGCTGCAAAAACATCATGCTGTGACAAAGCCATCCTTGTGAACTGAGAAACCACTACAGAAATATTAATATTATTTCAAAAAAGTTCGGAGGAGACCCACACCGAGAGCTGTTTGGACCGAGGCACTGTGCCCTGAAGGACCCCCCCTAAGCAGAGGGACACGAGCTACTCAGCCCTGCTGGGGCAGCGGATGAGATCTGCTCGTGGGGTGGGTGTCCTTAGCAGTGTGGATGTAGATGCTGGGACAAATTAATGTCCCTGTTTAGCCCATAAGCGTGAGCTGGCATTGAGCTTTCGTGATGCTTCTCTTTCTTTCATTGTTCCGTTTCTCTTTTCTTGCCCTGTCTCACCTTTTCTTGCCCTGAGGTACTCCTTTTGACCCAAGTCTGAAAATTCACCTACTGTGGAAAGGGAAATAGAAGAGCAGGGAAGAGCAGAGAGGAAAAGGTNAGAAAAAGAAAAAGAAAAAGAAAAAGAAAAAGAAAAAGAAAAAGAAAAAGAAAAAGAAAAAGAAAAAGAAAAAGAAAAAGAAAAAGAAAAAGAAAAAGAAAAAGAAAAAGAAAAAGAAAAAGAAAAAGAAAAAGAAAAAGAAAAAGAAAAAGAAAAAGAAAAAGAAAAAGAAAAAGAAAAAGAAAAAGAAAAAGAAACTAATCGTGGCACAGTCATAAAAGCAAAAAAGTTAGAAAGATAAAGAAAGGGGAAGGAAAAGCAGAGCAGGGAACCACAGCTGTAGCGTGGAGATGGGGAAAGAGATGCAGAGAAAATGTGGAAAACTTTGGCCAGGGAAGTGTGAAGAGGGAAGAAAGGAAAAGGCCATGCTGAGTGGAGAAGGGCAGTCATCCATCAGTGAAAGCTGGGGAGCAGCCAGCAGGGCACAGCTCCAGAAGATGCGGTGGTATGGACTGGGTCACAGCAAGGACACAGGTAATGCTCACCCAGCAGGAGGAGCCCAGTTGGGCACAGCAGCTCAAGGAGCTCTGAAAGCTTCCTACCAGTGAGACCTGGGGAGCATGATAGGTGCCTGCCCTGCACTAGAGTAGACTTCGTAGAAGAGCATTCTCCCCATTAACTCAGGCACCTCCAGCCCCACTGGCCTGGACTGTGTGATCCCTTCTTTGTTCACAATTTCCATTTGCTTTATCAGTCGCTGATTTTGCCGGTCTCCTTCCCACCCTGTCCCTGCGAGCTCCTTGGCGGCACTTCCCCTCGCTGACATGTCTCAGAGAGAAGTCCCCCCAGGGACACAGTGACGATGCAGAGCTGACCTGCTCCAACACAGGCGAGAATGATGCTCAAGGACACTTCAGAGGCCGAGTCCCCCGTGTCCCTGGTAGCACATGGTGTCAGCTCTGTAGCACCCAGAGTCTGTAGATACCTCTGCACCAGGGCTGAGGCATGAGCAAAAGTGGAGCTCCCTGGTCACAGGGACAGCAGGTCAAGGGAGGTGATTCTACCCCTCTACTTTGCTCTGGTGAGACCCTACCTGGAGTTTTGTGTCCAGCTTTGGAGTCCTTGGCACAAGAAAGACATAGACCTCTTGCAATGAGTCCAGAGAAAGCCATAGAGATGCTGAGAGGACTGGAGCTCCTCTGCTGTGAGGACAGGTTAAGTGAGATGGGGGGGTTCAGCTTGGAGAAGAAAAGGCTCAAGGGAGATCTTTAGAGCCCCTTCCAGTCCCTAAAGGGGCTCCAGAAGAGCTGGGGAGGGACTCTTGACCAGGGAGGGCAGTCATAGGATGAGGGGGAAGGGTTTGACACTGAAAGAGGGGAGATGGAGATGAGATCTGGGGAAGAACTTCTTTGGTGTGAGGGTGGTGAGACCCTGGCCCAGGTTGCCCCAAGAAGCTGTGGCTGCCCCATCCCTGGAGGGGTTCAAGGCCAGGCTGGATGGGGCTTGGAGCAACCTGGTGAGGTGGGAGGTGTCCCTGCCCAGGGCAGGGGGTGGCTTTAAGGTCCGTTCCAACCCAAACTATTCTATGATTCTACGATTCTTTGATTCTATAGTCTTAGAGGCTGGACAACAAACATGGTGATAGTTATTCCACCCTGACATTACTCCATGGAGGACAGAGAGCAAAGGTACTTTGATGACAGAAGAAACCACATTTTTAAATTAAGACTCCAACCCTTCTCTTAAGGTATGACAACTGCACATCACTGCACTGTCCCCCATGGGCTTGGAGCAGAAGCCACATCAATGTGGCAGCTTCCTCTGGGGGAAGAACGGTTTGCTAATTAGGCACGGCTGCATGGTTTGGCAGGGAGGTTTGGTGCTGGGGCTGGTCCCGGCACCGGGGTGCCCATGGGAAGGTGAGCCCCACCCTTCAGACCGGGAGAATATTTTTCTAATGCCTTGCAGTGGTTGGCTTTTGTTTTTCTGAGCTGTTGCTATGTACCTGAAGCTCTGCAAGGGAAGTCGGCTCTCCGGAGGAAACAACACTGGCAAAAAGTCACCAAATCATTGTTCTGGACGCTTTCATGGACAAACACATGAATCTGCACTTGTTTATCGGGAGGCACAAGGGCAGGATTTCGCTGGTTATCCGCAGAGGTGATTTGTCTACTGGACCTGCTGGTCTTGGTGGCAGCAGTTAGCCCCAAAAACAAAACCAGGAAGAGACTAAGTGTTCCCATACAACTTCCAGCACAATCAGCAGCCCTCCTCGAAAGCGCCCTTTAAACAAAAAACGGGAGAAGGAAAAAACAATTAGCACCACAGACTTTTTATTTTTTTAAAAAAAAAAGAAAAAAAAAAGAAAAAAAAAAAAGAAAAGACAATTCTTCCATTAATCAGACCCTTATCAGCAGCAAGGTGATATAAAGCCAGGGTTTAATTGGAATGGAGAAAATGTGTTTGTGCTGGTGTGGAGAGCCTTGTCTATGTGAGCAGGAATGTGGCCTGCATCCTGTTTTCTTTACCGATGGGGGAGGAATCCGCTCTGCGATTCCTTGAAAGGCTGCGGCATGTTTTCCACCAGCTCCATGCTGGGTTTCTGAATTAGGTTCCTGCTTCTTAGCATCCTGGAGAACAGCTTTGTGCTCAAAGGGATCCCAAAGTACCGTCTCTGTTTTGTAGGAAAAGGGCTGCCGTCCTTCTGTTGACAGCCAGCAGGTGCCTCGGCTCCGTCCCTTTGAGCTCCGTCTGATTCGCCCCCCCAGCCCGTGAACAGACAGACAATTCCCGAAGCAGGGAGATTTGAGATGCCAGTATTGGTTTCCTCACTGCCCACTGACCCCACTTTTCACCTGTGCCTTTGCAAAGGGCAAGAGAGGCAAAATCTGGTTTATGAAGGGATGAGGAGTGAGAGAGAAAGCCCAGGATGGGTTTGCTCCATCCTGCACAAGGTGAGCCATTCCCCAGGGATGCTGAGCACCCTCAGCTCTCGGGGAGGCCAAGAAAAGTCAGGCTGCATGGGGGTTGATCCTCCACTCCCTCTGCTCTTGTTATCCCATGAGGTACCTTTGAAGGGTACTTGATCATCGCCGCCTTTAAGGTAAATACTCAGGGACAGTGTTCAGTCTCTGTCAGCTCCTCAGCTCCATCCTCAGGGCTAAGGAAAGGTCTCCGTGATTCACCGAAGCCTTTCCCTCTGCCAGGGGAGCTTTCTCCTTCATCACACCTCTGCCTCTTTCGCACACCACTGCACCACCCTACCCCGTGGGACTGCGCTGGGAGCTGCAGCGAACATTTCACACACACGTGGCATTAACCAGTCGGCTAGGTTGAACACCAGGACACATAAAATCGATACACACCTTTTCTCCTCTTCCCAGCTCCAACCTATCAACAAGGAATTGCAGCCATGCTTCCACCCTGCTTTTTGTCAGTGCAGTTACTGCTGGGATAAGCAAAAGTCAACGGCTTTTTTGCACCAAAACTCCAGTCAGCTTGGATGGAGATGTCACCTGCCCAAACCTCTTAGGGCTGTCCTTGGAGCACTGGCCACACAAATACAGAATTGGGCTTTCCTGGGCAGGGAGATGAGAGGGAATGTCACCCAAGAGCGTGTTAGCAGAAGTGTGGCAAATTCACCCAGCGTTGCAGCCCAGCATAATTAAGCAGCATTCTTATTCACGTCATCTCCTGGCTCTGGCACAGGTTTTATTATAGTCATTACAAAGACAGATATTACTTTTGGATTGACTCACTTGATGGGTTGATCAGCACTTTATTGTAGCCTCCAGTTATAGCACTTTTTATGGCATCCAGAAGAACTTAACCATTAGCACACTATTAGAAAGAACACTGGCAACTGATTAAGTTGCTGAAGGTCAAAGACATTTTTCTTAATTGCTCCATGTGTGCTCCCTTCCTCCTCCCTCCCCAACAGAGCTGGAGGGAGATCATTCTGTTTTAATAATAAAGTCACAGAGGCATACCTCGTTTGCCATCAAATCTCTAAGGAGAGGGGTATTCACCATTTAAGATCTTGTCTAAACTGTTATGGTCTCACTGCTGAAATGAAGTCTTGGGGATTTTCATGGCACGTATCGAAAACTACAAAAAGAAGGAAAAAAAAAACTGCCATCAGGGTGACTTATTGAATTGGTTAACACATATTGCAAATAATGTGCTATTAGGATCATAATAAAACGAATGCATGGAGATGCTGAAGTCTCTGCCTTTGGGAGGGAAAGGAGTATTATTTTCTCTCCTCTGGTAGATTCTCATAGCTCCTAGTTGTGCTGACAGAACAAGCCCATCACCAACAAGAGATCACAGAGTTCATGGGAGTCTTTCTGATCAGCCTTGTCATTCGTTCTTTTGGAAAGCAGCTCTTCAGTTGTTTTTCCAATAATTCACAAGGGAAAGCTGCTCAGCAAGGTGTTCCTGCCCTGTCCTCTAGACTATACCATCTACACATTGAGCTGTACTTCCAGCATGATCCAAAAGCACTACAGGAATGGTGGATGATTTCCAGTGCAGACTCTTTAACAGAGCCAGGGGTATCCTCCCTCCCCTTCACCAATGCAACTGGAGAAAGAGCGTTTGTTTTAATGAGAAAACAAGCAGTTTTCTCCTCTAGACTCCTTATCTCAGCAGCATCTACCCTCTGGGATGGCAGCAGAAGGCAAAAGGGAGGTTACCCTTCTGCTTCATGGCTTCCAAACAAATCCCCACAGTGAGCCTGGGAATGCAGCCACCAGCCCTGTGCTCCTGGAGAGGGGGCCCATCCAGTGATGGGCTATGGCTCTGCTGATGTTCTCCAGCTGTGGGGCCAGTGGAAGCTGCAGCTCCCTTCTCACACCAGGCGTTGCTCACGCTGCTCACACCTCGCACACTCCACCAAGCTCCTTGTGGGATGAAGGACACACTTACCTGGAGCTCATTGCCAGGGTGGATCATGAGCTTGTATTCATTACCCAGAACAGCTAACAAATAAAGTTTTAAACTATGCAATTACTTAATCTGCTTCAGCTTCCACCCTCTCACAAGCCTCCTGCTATCATCTGAGAGGTGAAACCAAAGCCATTTCTGTGGCAAATTCCACTTGCAAAAGCTCAATAGTCCTAGTGGCCTCCTACGTTTCAGAGTCTCAGCCAGATATTTGGCTGATCATGGGGCTTCATCTTTCAGCTCCAGACTCATCTGACCCATCTAAACCATCAGCAACCTTTGCTTCTCTTGAGCTGGATTTCCAGCATCTCTGTTTGCCCAGTGGGGTTTAGTTTACCATAAGAGTCAGTTCCAGGAGGGAAAGGGGAGATGAGGACTGAAGGGTGAAGGGTTGACCTATTACAGGTTGTTAAGTCAACCTTGCCACTTTGCTTTCCCTCAGAGAGGTCAGTGAAACCATGTCACCTCCGCAGGACAACCTGATGAAGCAGCATTTTGAAGAGGAATGCACCATTTCCTTTCAACAAGGGAGTGGCTGTAAGGCCTTCTCAAAGGTCTTGCAGAAGTTAGATGGGCGAGAGACACCCAGTTACTCATCAGTGAGGAGGTCTGAGATTGAGGAAAGGACTTCAAACAGGTTCACGGGCAGTATAACGCTCCTGCTGAGTGCCAGAGGAAGGTGTGACAGCGACAGATGGAGACATGCTTCACCCAACAGTTTTATGCCAGCTCGTCCTGGTTCAGCTTTCCCACCAATGACCTCTTAAAGGAAGGGAGTAAGGGTTAAGCTTGATACCTAGTGCCCTAGTGTTTCAGTGTTTCATACTTCACTGTTGCCTGGAAGTGATAAGACAGGCTGTGATCTGTTACTGTGATGTCATCCAAAGAGCTCGTGGCTTTTCCTGCCCCACATCTAGGAGATCCTGAAGCTGTGGAACACAGCTGACCACAGAGAGCTCACCAGCCTCTGGCAGAAGGTGTGAGTTATGGAGCTGACCTCTGCTGTAGATCCACTTGCTCCTCACTCCAGCCAGCTCAAGACACCCAGTCAATTATCTTCACACTCAAGGATACTAGAGCTAAAGACAAGATTTGACAACTTTAAACATGCAAGTTAAATCAAGCCCTCTATTTCTTTGGCTCTAACTACCCATTAACATGTGCCATGTCCTGCCGTAGTCTGAAGGGTGCAAGCCAAACCACAGGGCTGCACCCTGGCCACAGCCAGGACAACTGGGGCACCTCTTGGTGCTGGAGGACTTCCAGTACTGTCTCGGGGGATAATACTAATGGACCATATCCAACCCCACAAAGCAACTGACTTATAGCTCAGGCCAGAGGCAAAGGTACAAACCAAAGGCACAGGGACCAGCTGCTGACCCATGGCAAGGTATCGCTCCACACTCATTATTCAGTGTCCCTTCCCCTCCTGTTGCCCCATAGGTCTTCCTTCTTAAGGCCCAGCTCTTCTGCAAGGTGATCCAAACCAAAGCGGGACAAAATAATAAAATGTCATGCAAAGGAATCTCTTAGTAAAGCAGATACATGCCATGGACAGCTTCTTCCTTCCATGGAAGCATCAAAGGTTGGCCTTGAAAAGGCATCCTCCCAGATACTCCTCACCCAAAGCATTGCTCTATTTTTGTATGTCAACACATCTTCTGAGCAGAACCTATCAGTTCAACAAATGTGAGATATGAACAAAGTCCCACCAAAAAAAAATACTGCCTGACCTGATGAGGCCAGAACTATCTCATGGTATAGAGGAGAAGTTACCTGCCCATGGGACATCTGTAAAGGCTCTTCTGCAGGAATTCCTGCTGCAGGAAAAATGCCAGTCATATGCAGGGCACAAAAGGTACAATTTTTGGGGAATTGTCAATCATAATTGCTCAATCAAAAAGTTGCATCTTAGGAAAGGTACCCCACAACTCAGAACTGGCTTTGGAAGTTGCTTGCTCTCCTGGATTTTCCTCTTTGATAGAGATTTTTTATTCCATTCTTTCTTGTTACATGTAAGAATTAATAAAATACACCTCCTTCAACCTACTTCAGCTAATCTGAATTGAATCACTGAGTTCAATAAGCTCATTCTCCCTTTTCACCCTAATTAAGATGTTCTTAAGCATCTCCCTTCTCCTTTTCCTTTGGGTGATACCTAATTGGCTTTTGTAATTAAAACTGTACTGGAAGGGCTGGGCTTTGCACAGATGTCGGTGTTGTTCCAGGCAACACCATGGGGTTAATGCCAGAAGCAGGTTGCTCCTCAGCACTGGCTGGGACCCCTGAGGGACCTTAAATAAGATCCAACTGAGGAGGTCTGCTGAGCCCTGGGGGACTTTTTGGGCTGTCTGGCCTGTGATATTTTTAACACAGTTATCAAGATATTTCCAGACTTCCAATATTTCCTTCTGTGGTACTCAACAGTGAGACTAAACTTCCCCAAGTGAATGTGGGGAGCCTGCCCTGGCAGATTTTCCATCATTCAGCCAAATCTGGAATGTTTCCTCTGTTCGTTGATCTTAGGGCCATAAAAAAAAAGATCTCCACAACTCACTGACAAATGAATTGGCTCAAATTCTCCTTGTTTGAACGTCTCGCTTCAAGCCCTCCTTCTGTAGGAGGACTGGGAAGCATTTCTTCTGGTCACACCACCAGCAAACACGATGATCCCCTTGTGCTGTCCCTCTCCCAGGTAGCTGGGCACGAGCAGGCATGCTTTATTCTCTGAGGCCAAGGCTGACAAAGACCATAATTCTTCTGTGACTTAGAAAACACAAACAAAAGGCTGGGCCCAAGTCTGGCTCAACAGACATTCCAGATGATGGGGAAGTCTTTCCTGGAAAATGAATGACTTCCCAACGGACCTCAGCTTCTTCATTCACACCACCTGAAATCAGTTCAAGCTGGACACTGTTGTTGTGGTTTCAGCCAAATTTACCAAAACCTGATTGACAGATGTCCCCCCCTCCCCCCTTTGGGTCAAAGAGAGGAGAGGAAGGAATTAATGAGATTCAAGAGTTTAGAAAAAAATAAACTACTTTAATGAAAATATAAATAATAATAATATACTAAAAAGGAAATTTAGGAAAAAGAGAGTATACAGTATATACAAAACCGTATCAAGCTCCCAGGATGACGACCATGTACCTTCAGGAAAAGTCCCAAACTGGACTCAGTGATTGACAGGAGCTGGATTCCAGATCTGGAGTCAGGAGACATTGCCCCAGAGGTAAAATTTTCAAGGCCATTCAGGAACAAGTTTCAGCAGAAGAAGGGAGAATTGCACCTTAGATATTAGAAACAGGAAATTCACAGTCTTTCAGGGCACCTTTTCCCTGTACTTCAAGGTCTTGTTTGTCATGGACCTTTATCATTAAAGTCATAGAAACGATGAATTATTGTTACAGAAACATGAAGGAATGTGATTTTTGAATATTAACACCAGGATGGAGGCTTGGCCACGGATGACAGAGCACAGCCAAGAAAGCCAGGCAAAAGGCAAGGATGGGGGCTATAGCTCCCTGCACAACTGTTTTGAGGCAGCCGTGGAAAGCCATAAAGAAGAGCTACAATTTCTGGGTCTGCAGCAAGTACAGTGCTGCCTATTACATTAGCTTTTCTTTGCGGTTCCCTTCTCACAGCTGCATCACACTGACTTAACTGCACCAGAATAGCCTGTGGTCTGGTCTGCGTGCAAAGAGAACCATCCAACGGATGATGACTTTTTAGTTGTACTGAAGAAAAAAAACACAAAACCAACCAACAAAAACAAACAAACAAACACACACANATCTTCCCCAGCTTACAAAGAAGATAGTGTTTCTTTACAAACCCACAAACAAAAAAAAAAAAAAAAAAAAAAACCCAAAACCAACACAACAAAAAAAAACCCAAAAGAATTAAAATCAATCAGCAAAACTCTAAAAGATAGTGGGTGCAGGAGAGGGTACGTGGTTGCTCTGTCCCTTGCAGTGGGGATTTGAGGCAAAGGATTAAACCACGGGAAAACCTTAGCAGGATCCCTTGGCACAAGGGCTCAGGATCCACAGCCCTAAGCACAACCGGTTGGGGATTATTTCCCTTCTCTATTCCCATAGACATCTGGAAAGGAACAAGGTATTCATTTAGAGGTAAGGAGTGTTTAGGTCAGCTAGATGGAGTCACTTTGAACTGAAACTGCTGTGGACTGTTGACTACAGTTTCCCCTTTCTCACCCGGCTTTGCCATCTCACTTTCTCAGTTGGAGAAGCTCCAACTCAGCTGGAGTTTCTTTTGCTTCATCAACCACCACCCAGCCAACAAATAAAGGAAAAAACTCGGTATTGATTTTTTGTCATTATTTATTAAAAATTAAATTTTGCAAATTACTGTCTAAAAAAAAAAAATCAATAGATTTAAATAAATATACAGATTTCAGGATGCTACATATGGCACGTGTGCAGTACGTCACTTAAAGGGGAGACATTATACACACAAGGAGATATACATAGTACGTCACAGCAGTAATTTTATTTTAAATTACTACACTCACATTAAACCATGTGCAAAGTTCCCTCTGGGACAAACCCTTTCAGGATTTATTTTTTGGAATGACTCAAACCTTCAGAAGGTCAAATACAAGAAAAGTTTCTCTGCAGCTTTGGGGACCAAAGGACTAGTCTGCTGTTTCATTTACAATACAGTCAGTCGGTCTCATTTATCCCACCTCTAGGGCATAAAGCAAAATCAAGGAAGTATTTAGTTGGTCCAATGGAACTACTCTTGCAACAGCCACAGATTTTGGTCCACCAACAACTTCAAGCAGCCTTTACAAATGCTCCTGTGCAGTACTGGATTGGGCAGCAAGGGGGACCCAACAGTGGTTCCAGAAGAGCAATCATTTATCTGCACAAATGAGACAACAGCTACAGCCACAATTTATAATAGAAGTTAATCTGCCCAAGCAAACAAAAGTGCATTTGTGATACAGCTCCAGAGCTTTCAGACTATGTTTGCCTACAAGATTGGTTTCTAGGGCCTGGGCTCAGTGGTTTTTTCCAAAATATTCCTTCCCTCCTCTGGGCTGCTCCAGGCCTGAGGAAGCGGCCGTGATTTAGATAAATCTAGAGCCATGCACTCTTCTTAGAGACCCTTTGCTCTACATCAGTCCCACCTGGCTGCCCCCTGCCTAAGGCGTTCTCTGTTCCTCTCATCATGACATGCTATTGATACACTGGTCAATTATTTAATACAGAGCCCAACTCAGAGACCCGATCCAAGCAAAGCAGCAAGCAAGCCTTTGCATGCTATTTTCCCACCACCCACCTTCTCTGCCTCCAGCCTTTCCTTTCAGGCAGAGCTAGAAGAAAGCTGGGATATTACATTAAGAGCTGGAAGTACTATACCCCACTAAGGGCACATCCAAGGAGGTCAGACACATTCCCAGCACTGAACCCATCCAGAGGAGCAGCTCAGCTCTGCCTTGGCCCCAGGGGGGGAACCTGCTGCAGAATCACAGCCCCATCCAGCCTCCCCTCCCAAGGGCAGAGGTCCTGCTCAGGTTTGGCACAAGCTCTGGTGGAAGCAAACTATCCTCCACCTAAACCAGAGCCACTTAAGGACAGCCCTTCAGTGAATTTCTCAGCCAAAGAATGCCACTAACTGCAAAGGTGGCATTCAGGCTTCAGGATGAGATAGATATATATATTTATTATTTTTTTAAATAAAACATATGAGCTGTTTTCACCATGGGAGTCTCATTCAAACGCATGTGCCACCATCTGACAAGGAAGAGAACAAGTGCAAAGGTGGGCTCCTGAAGGAGGCAGTTCATCCCCACCTATAAGGACCAACCAAACCACCTCTGAACAGGACCAGGCTAGAACCCGCTCAGACGTGGCCCAAGGGCAGAGCAGTGACAGGGCTCTCAGTGCCACCAACTCCAGAAATGCTTTGTAAGTGATTCAACCTCCTGGCAGGGGCTGGCCCTCTGCCTCGCACTCCAGCGCGGAGTTCAGCTGGTGTTCTCCCCAGCAAGACCCTTGCCTGATCCAAAAAGGCACAATTCAGCTCCACGACACATCTAGGACTGTTTAGAGAGTTTTCCCTTTACAACAGTCTCTGAAGCACATGCAGGACTGGTTCACGCAACAGGAGCACGGAGACTTCCACTTCTTCCCCCTTCCACTCATGGCCTTCCCTTCAGCTCTAACTACCAGCAGTGGAGTTAGCGGCTTCCACAGGACTCCAAATTCTTCTGGCGAACGTGGTATGTACCCCTTTCTTATCTCTTCTTCTTCCAGATGTTCTTCTTCCAAGGCAAAACCATTGGCTGTGCGCTCCTCCGCGAGCGGTGCTGCTGCTCACCAGTCCACAGGCTGGGGACTGCCAGATCCCTGTGAAGGAAAGGGACACGATGCTCATTCTCCAGCCCATATTATGATGTCTACCTACCCCTCACCGAAATTTATCTTGAGGCAGAAGATGGGGGAAGGAGGAGGGGGAATTTCCAGCTGCAGCTGTATTAAGCCACAACAGAGATCCATCCAACACCCCCTTTCCACCAGCGCCAAGGAGTCCTGCACCAGGGCATGACCCACGTGATGCTTCCCCAGATCTGCCTTTCAGAACTTGTTCTCACTGCAGCTGATTTAACTGCCACCAATGGAACAATCCTCCTTCAATTTGCCAATTTCCTTTAACTCATTGACACTCCTGGAGTCCACAGTTCCTTCTGGCAAGGAGCTCCACAACTCTGTGATGTGAGAACTGCTGTTTCCTTTGGTCCAAAGCTGTTGCCCAACCACTCACTTTCCTGGGTGATGCCACCCTTTGCTCCCTTCTCATACATCATTTGCCTGTCCTGTATCAGGGGAATTTTCTGCTCTAATTAAGAATTACATTTTTTGCCACGTTCCTCATTTTGGAGGAGCCAAGAAACTCCAGTTCCCTCAGCTGTTAGACTTTGATTCTACAGAGAGCAGAAATAGGCAAGTCTCCTCCTTTATAGGGAGATGAGAGGGGGAAGTCAGGTCACAACCACGTAGCAACCTCAGTCAGGGGTTACAGCCCTGGATTTTAAAGTGCTTATGAGGGACATGGGATGTGGGTTTAACTGTCTCACCTGAGAGCTCTCAGGAGGCCGTGATGGGAAGGTCTCGTACCACCACTCTGCAGAGGCTTCACTGATACTCCTGTTACTGGGACCTTCAGACTCTGGAGGTACCTAATGAGCAAGAGGAGACCCGTGAGCCCTCACACCCAGCTGAGCTGGGGTGAGTGCCGGGGAACGCTGCTCTAATGTCACCCCTGACAGACTACGACAGTCAAACGCATGTGTTTGAAGGGTTAATTGCAGTGATTTGAGAGCTATTCATAGCTGACTTTTATTTCTATCCTGGCTCTATTCAGACTTATTTAATCGTTGGGAATTCTAACTATTGCCTTGACATTAAATTAATGACAGCTCTCTACAATCAATGACTTTGCCCCCCACCTCCCCAGTGTAAGCACCCCTCCTCTGCCACCGCCTGAAGCGTGACGACCGAGAGCCCACGTGTGCTATAACAAGAGCTGGCTCCAGAAGGTATTTGCCTTCCAAGCCACAGCTCTCAGCAGCCCTGCTCTCCTGCAGCCTCTTCCACCCGAGCCATGCAGGAGATGCTGGCGCCCCACGGCTTCACACCCTCCGTGGTCCCTCTCCCAGCTCCTCCTGTCCCACCAGCATGCCCGGTGCTTCCTCAGCCTCCTTGGCAGGAGGGATGCAGGCAACATTGCTTCATAGCAGCAAGCCAAGAGACTGTTGTACAACCAAAACACCCCAGTGACACTCTGCCAGGGCCTCTTGGGAGGGGTATAAAAGCCACTGGACAAGTTCCAGCTGTTTGCAAAGAGCAGCCCCAGGGAGGCCACACGGTTACTCCAGCTCCCAAGCGTCCCCTGCCTGCTGGCACCCTCACCCAGCAGCCCCAAGGGACATCCCCAGGGGGACACCCATGTGCACCCCGCAGCTTACCCAGGCTTGTGGCAGAAGGTGGCACAGATGCTGTCCCTTGAGTGCAAGCACTCGCACCTGCCCAGCGATCTCTTGCGCCGCTTCGGTGGGCTTCCCAAGCCATAGGGAGCCGTGTGGCTGTTCAAAACAAAAGAAATCACCTATGCAACTAACTTTTTTTTTTTTTTTTATTAGCCAACAGGTTTATAACACTATCCTGGGAAGCAGCCAAGCTAGTGCCAGGATAATAAAAGACTCATCTATAGGTATAAGGTGAAAAGGTCACTGATACATCTAAGCCTTTAAACTCCAGCTCCTCTCCCCCTCCTCCTGTTTTCCCCACCCTACCCCTCCCAGGGAGATTGCCGTGCCAGTATGTGCTGGGTTGCAAGTGGAATTTTCTCCCCTTGCAGCAGCCCAGGTGCCTGTGCAAGGGTCGCTGCTTGGGCTGGGCAAGCTTGCAGCTCACCTGGCTGGCAGAGCTCAGGAGGAGCCTGGTTGCCCCAGTCTGCCAGCCCCACCAGCAGCAAGCAGCCAGTTGCTCAAGCACGGAGATGTCAGGGCTCCCCCTCCACCCCCCTCTATGGGTTTTAACACAGGACACAGTACAAATGAAGATGTCTTGGGGCCACAACAGGTTTTTCTGATCACAGCATGCTTTCAGAGCTGTTAGCACATTCCCGCTCCATCCGTGATTGCAATCTACTCTCCCAGAGGGTTTAGGATTGGCAGGGACTGCAACTATTCTCCGAGCAAGCAGCGAGTTGTAATTGCACGTTAGCGAGCATGATTATAACCACACCTGAGTACATGTGTTTTGCTCCAGTGTGCTGGCCATTGGTCTGAAACTGCTGGAAAGCTGCTGTAACATTCCTGAGGGCAGGACTTGGCAGCCACAGGACCTCAGTGCCAGCCCACCACTGTCTCATTAATGATCCTGGCAGCCAGGCTTCCAGTTTGCAAGCCGGGAGAGGAACTTTCTGACTTGCAGCTACAACATCTCCGTTGTTGCTTTTAGCTTCCAGAGGTACAAATCTCAGGAAAAACTGGGCCCAGGAGGAAGCAGTGCCCTGCGCTTTTTTACCACCCCATACCCTACAGGTTAAAGTGCCAGTCCCAAGCAGCAGCACAGCCTGTCCCTTTCTGGATGTTGGAAAGGACAGGACTTGCAATGCTCCCCAGAGCAGGTGCTACCAGAGCCTCCGGGCACTCACCCTGTCTCATGTCCTCTAACCTTCCCCCATCCTCCATCTGAAAGGACAGCCACTTACTCGCCAGCAGAGCCACCCCCCTCCCTCCCTCCCTGGCTAGAAGCCTCATTCATGCTCACCCAGGGGTGTTGACCCAGATGATGTCCAGGTGACAGAAGTAAATGCATTCCTTATCCAGCCAGCTGTTGCATGAACATCGCTTGATCCTGGGGTGGGCGGCCAGGTGGGACTCTGGTGGAGGATGGCCTGTACCTGCAGCAGGAGGAGGGAGGGATGAGTTGCAGGAGGCAGGGATGAGCTGCAGGCTCAGCGCAGGGCGCTGGAGTGTCCCGGCAATTTGTCACCTCCACCGTTACACCTCCGGTAAGAATTACGGCGATTACAACATGCAGGCAGTTTTACAGGAGGTGCAGCCTCGACAATTAGGCTTGGGGCTCATTAAGGATTTGCATCACTGGCAGCTGCAGAGGCAGCTCCTGGAGCAATACTCCCCTAAAACGCCCCACACACCTTTTGCCCCCTCCCACGCAGCTCCACTCCCCCGGCCAAGTGGGGTGAAAAAAAGAGGGATCCCCCACCCGGGGCTCGCCCCCCT
>VZRU01018394.1:102605-132605 GCA_013398155.1 Pedionomus torquatus | reverse complement strand
GGTAGTAGTCGAGACAAGTTGCATTTCAAGTGAAATTGTTACTTAATTAAAGAAAATACAACTGTTAAGTGAAAGTCTCTCTCCTCTCTCCTCTCTCCTCTCTCCTCTCTCCCTTTTTTTGCAGTCAGTTTCAAGCCTTTTGCCAGGTTGAGCGATTACAGTTTCTTGTAATCAAGCTGCCCGGTGGCTGCCTGGTTCTGCGTCGACGTTAACGATGCTATAATCGACACTAACACTGGCATAATCGACACTATCTGCACATTTTTAGGATGCCAATAATGTAAAGGTATCGAAGTCGCCTCCTGGTGTGTGCGAGGGGGGAAAAGCACCTCACATCTCGCCCGTCACGTGTGTCGTGCAGAAGTAAGTAGAAAAGTGTCCTCCAGAGCACCCTTGGGTACTGACCACCAGAGATGGATAAAAGCTTCCCAGTTTCACAAATCTGGGGTGAATCTCAGGAGTGGAGTGTGCCAAGGAGCCCGAGCAGATTAGAAGAGCCAGGAAAGGACTCCTGCACCTGAGTGACTTTCCCAAGGTGTTTTTAAAGGCTTCTTAGAAAAGGGAGTGTATTTTCATTTGTTTACAGTGAACAATTTAGGGTTTTATTGCGCTGTTGTCATGAGCAGATACAAGGTGATGGCAATTAACAGTGAATCAGTGTGAGGTCTCCTGGAAAGTGGAACTCGTGCATGGGAAATGGGAATAGAAATAGGAAAAGGTGCAGTGAGCTGGAATGGTGGAAAACTCGCTTTTATCTGAGCAACAGCTCCTGCAGCTCGTGGAGGTAAAACGGGTCGTGGTTGCCTCCTGCCAACTGTGACAAGAGGCTTCAACGTTCCCTCAGACCAAGCTGCGGTGTGGATCCCGCTCTGTATTCATGTAAAACGTGCACGGAAGGAAAACCTATATTGGGACCGAAAAAATAGGCTCAGGGGAAATTTTTGCTCTGTTCACCAAACAGCTGTGCTGATGACAGCAAATGGGAACACAGATTCTGTCGAGAGATCCAATGGGGATGAAGTTTAGGGGGCACAGGAGGCTGGAGGAGATGAAAACTGCACATCTGGGAACAGAGCTAACATCACAGAATCATAGAATGGTTAGAGTTGGGAGGGACCTCAAAAATCATTGAGTTCCAACCCCCCTGCCCTGGGCAGGGACACCTCCCACCACACCAGGTCCCTCCAAGCCCCATCCAGCCTGGCCTTGAACCCCTCCAGGGATGGGGCAGCCACAGCTTCTCTGGGCAACCTGGCTCAGGGTCTTACCACCCTCACACGAACGAAGTTCTTCCTAAGATCTCATCTAAATCTCCCCTCTTCTAGTTTAAAACCCTTCTCCCTTGTCCTGTCCCTCCACTCCCTGACCAAGAGTCCCTCTCCAGCTCTCCTGGAGCTCCCTTCAGAGCCTGGAAGGCTGCTCCAAGGTCTCCCCGGAGCCTTCTCTTCTCCAGGATGCGAGGATGCCAGGCCGGGAAAATCAGGAATAATAGTGCAAGTTTTGTTTTAAAACAATAAGAGAACAAAGATCTAATGGGTAAAATAAAGCTTTGGTGTGGTAGGCAAACAAGCAGAGGGAAGTTTTTAACCTCTGTAGCAACACAACGATCATTCTAAAGAAAATGGGGAAACACAATAGCGGCGTTACCTGTTACAGCCCATGCTCCAGCTGTGCCAAGTTTCAGAGTTATGTCAGAGCTTGGATTCTGCGTGACATTCCAGATGCCAGTTCGATGACACAATAAATCTCCCTTGGCTCCAGCTTCGGTGATCCTCACTCTGGTCACTGCAGGGTGAAAGAAGATATCCTCAACGTGGGGAAGATAACGCAGTGGCAGCTACACACACAGGGGAAAGGCTGGGCCATAAATGACATCATTTTGCTTAAAGAAGGGGCTCTGTCTTAGAAAAGCTGTTACAGGTTGTGTACGTGAAGCATGAGGCAAAATCACAGTATTATGGCTTTCCAGGATTCACTCGCTGAATGCATCAGCAGAGAACCTGCCACGTGAAGACCCCTCATGTCTCCAGGAAGGATGAAGGGTCCCAAGTTAACCTGAGGTTTTGGAGATCTGGGTTCAAGCTATTTTTTTTGAGATCTGGGTTCAAGCTATTTCCTTTACCAGACTCTTTTAGTGGCCATACTTTGTCACTGAGCTTACATTTCCAGAAAGTGCCTGATGCTACCTGTAACTGTCTGTAAAGATCTCTTAATCTGTCATGAGAAGAAGACAAGTGCCCAGATATCTGTTAGGAATCTGCCCTTGATGCCAGGGGCAAAAAACATCTTTATAAACCAGAGCTTTTATCCAAGGTTTCCCACTTGTTTTCTTCATTTCTCATAAATCCCAAGAGATTTACGCTGTTACAGAAAACAGAGGGAGTGTTCCACCCTCATGTTCGCATGTACCTACTGAATGGAGTTTGGACTAATTTTTTTTTCTCCAGGAAATACCCTGCTGTGTTGAGCAGGCACAAACCTGACCAGCACTCGTAGGGATGTTTGACACCAGTGTTTCAGAGGTCTTAAAGGATGTGGAGCTGTAGAGGAAAGTCTCCGTTTGTTGCAGGGATGTAAGGGACTCCGTGAGGAGGAGGTGGGGTTGGGATTTCATTGACCAAGACTACTTTGAGCTGATCCTGCTCTAAGAGCTTTGTCCAAAAAAGAAACAACAAACCCAACCTTTTAAAAAGTAATTTGCCTTTAGGCTTGTGAAGAAGAGCATCCAGGTATAGGTGACAAACGTGTCTTGACATCAGCCATCCCCATGGAGTATTGTTCTTGTACCAAACTGGTGCTTTCAAGAGTGGCTACTCATTTTAGGCTGAATTCAATCCCCCTGGAGGGTCAGCTCAGACTGGGAGTGCTGGTTCCCCTTGACCTCCAAGACACAGAGAAGATCCACTGTTCCTGAAACCATCCCCATTCCCCTGATAAAAAGCAGGAGCTGCTGCTTCCTAGGGCCACCGCTCCTGGCATTATCACCACGCTAAAATCACGAAGAAAAACAAGTGGCTGGAGCAGAGGGACGGGTCCGCGCTGCCCAAACACGGCTTCCAAAGAAGGAACAAAGGCATACACAGGCTCCGAAATGCCAGAGATGGGCTTTGCCTCCTGCAGTTATTTTTTCCCTTTTGTTTCTGACCGTAGGAAGACGTTGTTCACCTCATTGTGCAGAGTTCCAGGCAGACATGACGAAAGGGACAAAGCAGCTCAAGAAAGGAGGCGTCCCATACTGCATTCATGAAACGCACTGTTTGGAAACAAGGAACAAGCAAACAGGAAAGGGCTTTAACCATTGAGGAGATGGGATCGCAGCGTGTTCTTGGCACTGGTGGGAACAATGGGGTGATGTCACGAGCCAGAATTCCCCACGGAGGGATGGAAGCCCAGCAAATAATCATAATTCTTGTCCTGGGACATTCGCAAAATTTTTCCACAGTTGGTCATCCCCCATGGAGCCCCTGTTAGGAAGTGTAGGAAAGAGACATTGTCAAGCGAAGCTTCCTTTGGGAGATTGGTCGTCCCCTCTCTCTACCCCTAGATCAACCCATCAGTTGTTCTAAATTGCTGCTTTATGATGACTAGGAGGAAATTCAGTGGTGGTGCTAGGGGCCTGAGCACAGGGCTGAAGGTTATACTTCACACAGCGCAGAAGGATGCTCAGGAGGGTCCAGATCCTTGTGAAGGGAAAAGGTCTGGAGTCTCATTAGCTCTCCAGGGCTTTGAGCCTTCACAGCATCATATGGAGTACTCTCCTTACCACTACAAAGGTGCTGAGAATGGCAAGGAGCTTCAGAGACACAGTCTTGCACAGACAGTGGTGTTTGGAGAATTTCAAGGCTACTAAATGACATGAGAATTATGAGGGCATCCTCCAGATCCCAGGCTCTAATTCTTATTTTGGCTTGAAGTCAGGTCTGTGAAGAATGACCTGAAGTTCACTTGCAGCATACAGGCATTTTCTGAAGCAGTTCTTGAGTTCTTCTTTGGCTCCTTTCTTCTGACACGGGAGGACAGGGACTACCAGGCAATCCTCACAGGTTGTGGTGGCTTTCACTCATTACTGTTACTGGAAATCCAAACCATTCTTACTTCTCCAGGATTTGCTCTGCAGGACCCCAGTCTGCTTCTCTGCTGAGCAAACCAACTCTGGGCTGTCACCTTGCTGGGGTTTTTTTGCATGGAAGTTGGTGTTAGTACGATGGGCAGGTGGGACTTCTTGGCTAAGGTGGATATGAGATTACTCTTTCAACAGCAAAAAGGACTTCAGTAAGCCTAAACCTATCATGAAATGGCAGCTCTAAGGAACAGAAGCATTAAGATCTGAGTGTGGAAGAGAAGCACTAAGATCTGAGTGTTTACATGGTTTACTGATAACAGATTTCTCCCTGTTCTATGTTTGTCTGTGGTTTGAGGTATCAATGCCTGAACATACCATGAGGAGTTGTTTACTCCTCTCCCAGTTTCTAAATATTTGTGTGTTTGCCCCATCCTAGGAATTTCCAGAGAAACCCTGTGTCCCTGACAGATGTGGGGAGGGCTAGTCTGGCCCCAGGCATTGGTGCTGCCATCAGAAGCTGCTAGAGATGCCCCCCATCTCCCCGTACCATAGACACAAGGCTTCTATTTTGAAAATCCCACCAGGAAAGTGGTAGGAGAAGGTACGGTTGGACAGGAAGGTGAGGACCATGCCCTCCAATCCCAGGCCTGGCTGTCTCCATCCTTTCCAGACAGGTGGGAAGGGACCAGGCCACAGCAGCTGGGCTAGCCTGTGCACGGACCACCTCTCACATCCAGGAGGGCCAGGCACGTTGCAGCATCACCCAGAAAGTGTCTGCCCCCATGGCAAGTCCTATCCCTTGGCAAAATGCTGCCCTTTTCCTACTTGGCATGTATTTTGAGCCAGCCTGTTAAAATCAGAGAATTATAGAATGGTTAGAGTTGGAAGGGACTTTAAACATCATCAGGTTTTAACCCCCCTGCCCTGGGCAGGGACACCTCCCACCACACCAGGTTGCTCCAAGCCCCATCCAGCCTGGCCTTGAACCCCTCCAGGGATGGGGCAGCCACAGCTTCTCGGGGCAAACTCTTCCAGTGCCTCACCACCCTCACAGGAAAGAATTTTTTCCTAATATCCAATCTAAATCTCCTCTCTTCCAGTTTAAAGCCATTACCTCTTGTCCTATCACTACTCTTCCTGACAGAGTCCTTCTCCTGCTCTCCTGTAGACTCCCTTCAGATACTGGAAGGCTGGAAAAAAATATAATATAAAAAAATAAGGCTGTGAACCAGAGGAAGGGATTATCTCAGACATAAACTGCTCATAGAGGAGACAAACACATCACCTTCGCTCTGCAGGGCACGACAATGCTTTCCTGCTTGAGAGTTTAAATCTACCTTGGCCACATGTGGCTCGGAGACGCCAAAGGGGGAGGACAGGCATCGAATCAAATCGTGCTCCCCGTTCCACGGTGCTTCTGTGCTTTAACTAGAGGTCTCAAAAGTCATTTGAACAGGGCAAGTTCGATGTCACCGGGGTTATGGCAATGATGGACCGCCCTGGGATGACACCTGTCCAGCAGAAGGAGACTCCTGCATCGCGGCAGTTCCTGAAGCTGCTGATGAAAATGTCAGGGCAGTGAGCGAGAGGTGCCCTTCTCAGGTGATTTCAAAGGGTGAGTTGGATGCCTCAGAGACCTTTGAAATGTACTGAGCTGTCTGTCTGGAGTCTAAAATAATTATCACTCTGTTACAAAAGCGCATTTAGTTTTATAGCAAGGTAACAAGTTCTTTAGTGAAACCGAAGAGGACACCAGCTGGAATTAAATCCAGGAAGGGACTGGCTAAACTGGGGACATTGCGAATAGAGGGATGTGTGGTCAGCTTCAGAAGGGACAAGCAAATTCATGTATCATATTATACAGGGTTTTCCTGTTATATTAGGCCAGGATGAAACCTACATCAGGAGCAGGCCGTTCCTCAGCCCTTATGGCAGGACTTGTCCACCTTCCTCTTCAGCATCGTCTGCTGGTTGCTGGCACACACCACAGACCTGCTCTAGTCTGCTTTTACTGTTGTTATTTTAAAGTCATAATAAACGTGCTCCTGGTGACACCCGTCCACGCTGCTGTGGCGGCTCCCGCAGAGGGAGGCACTGGTGAAAACTTCCAACTCTCCCACACCAAGAAATTAACTGAATTGTTTCAGTGGCAGGTATTCCTTCTTTCAAAAATGTAGAGACTCCAAAGCCTGTGAAATCATCTGATTTCTTCCTCCCTACTTGGGAAGCCCAAGCATGTTCGCCCTTTCTCCTTTATGGATGGAAACGTTGCGCCAAAGGGAAAGATTTGCAGGTAAGAAAGTCTTTTTTATAGCGTTAAACTGAATGACAATTACAAATCTGTCCTGTGTGCCTGTCTGATTACATACGTTCTGTGCCCAAAGGGCAAGAAAAGAAAAGTGCAGTGTGTGTTTAGACAGCCCCATGGAGACATTCCTTGTACGTTGGGTGTTCATTGGAACACTTTAATATGGATGTCTGCGTTTACTCCACCCTGATGGTTGAACTCCTTCAGCTTTCCAGAATGATGAGTGACCTGGAATTTATAATTACAATAGGTGTAATGCAATTAATCACCACCTCGGAGCTGTCTTCTATCGCTAACGGCTTTATGACACCAATCCTCTGCAGCAAGTGCATGAGAACAGCTTGTGTAACACAACTATTTCCAGCTGAGACAAGTTCGGTGGGGTTTCTACCACCCGGACGGGCGCAAAGATCCCTTTCTGCAGCAGCTGCTTTCTGCAGATGCCAAGGTGTTCCTGGCTGCTGACGTAGCAATATTCAGTACCCAGTTCAGGTACCAGCAGATGGCACGTGCTTGGAGTCCCCTTTAAACAACTAGTTTTTATTTGGCCAACAGCTTCTGTCCATTCAAGATGTCTCTTTCCTGGCCATTCTTCTTGGGGAGATATTTGGGGTAATTATTTTGGGGTAAGTAAACTGCAAAGATTGGTCAGAGAAAGAAATTCATACAGAATAAGGCAGAAATAAACTACAGTTTGAAGAAAACCAAGGAAAAAAAAACCAACACCAAAAACACCCAAAGAAAATGCAAGGGTATGCCCTTTAAACCTCAGCACTTGCACATGTGGTTAATTATTAATTATTGATATGGTTTATTGATGTATTGATGTATTGATTTATGCCACCTAGGGGACAGATCCCATTGTTCTGAGCAACGTGCAAATCCCTGACAGCACCTGATGGGTTCACAAGGGTTTTCCAATGAGAAGTGCTGATGTGAGAACACTGACAATTGTGAACCCTGAGAGTACCTCAGTTTTCCCCCAAATTGTGAGTAGAATATGGAATGAAATCCAGAGCTTTTGAATTGGACAGTTTGTCGCATTTAGTGAAATCATTTCAGCTCTCAGTCTTGCAATTTGTTGCAACATCATTGAACTGATTTCATTTTCTTTGCTCTTGGGGCTCAAAATTGTAACGGAAAAATGTTCTCCCGTCAAAATGCAACATTCTAATCAGACTTGCAGCTTTTGGAAACATCTTGTCTTTACAAGAAACCATAACTATTGTATCTAGAAAACAAACAAAATAAAACCAAAAAAAACCAAACCAAACAAAAAAAAAAAAAAAAACCCAAACAACCAAAAACGTTTCCAGTGAACTAAGCAGGTCATCATTTCCATCCAGCTCTATTTGCAATTTTGGTAGGAGATGAGAGACCCCAGTCTGCAGAAGCAGATCATTTAGGGAAGGAAACAACAGAAGTTTTACAAGAAAGTTTAATTAAAGTAGGAGTAATTAGGTGCTGAGGAATCACAACACGAATTTGGCAAGGGATCAGTCTCCACTAGCAGTGTCTTTTCTGCTGTATGTCTCTGCCCTTGGACAGATGTAACCATAATTTCAGTTACTGGTTAACCAGCTCGCCAGGAAACTTCATTCTTACAGGCTGGTTTATGCTATAACTATTGGTGTCTGACTGCAAGTCCAGAGGGATCAGAGCCGGGGGTAGCAACCAGGTTTTCTGCTTCACTAGGAACGCTGCAGTTTTATATTAAAAAAAAAAAAAAAAAAAACAAAAAAAAAACCCTGACATAAAACTATTAGGAATTTCATATCTTACAAAAATAGCTCCATAAACAACATTATCTCAGGCCGCTGAAGTTGATTATTTGGAGCAAACACTTGCAATAGAGAGAATTTTAGTATATTAAAGTGAAGATTTCACTTTGAAAAGTGAAAGGCAAAACAATCCATTCCGGTTCTATAGATCTGAGACACTGCAAACCCATAATGATGCTGAATTTTGATAGCTTTGCTGCTAATTTGTTGGCTTCAGTTAGTTCAGTGTGTTTGTGGAGGATGTTAACAACACGAGCTGTGGTTGTGTTTCACCCAAAGTGGTTGCGTTTCCAGTGCTCACTTTGTCTCAATTTCCCAATTCCCCAGTGATGGAGAAAAGAAGCAAGGAGGCAACACCGGCCTTTTTCTTGTCACTGGATGTTTTGTCTATTTTACAAACTTCTTGGATGTCTGATGAGTCTGAGCTCCCTGACCCCTACGCAGAGGCTGGGTCTCCAACAGGAGCTGCTGGGCAGGGAGCACAGTGTGGCCATCGAGTGATTTTGCTGAAGGCCACATGTTAGTTGTGTCTGACATCTCTTGGATGCCACAAACCATCTCCTTTGTTACTGGAGATAATAGAAAGTTGAGGAGAAAACAAGGCAGATGAGTAACGGTGAGAGGACTCGGCTCCTCCAGAGCTGTTACTATTTATACTTCAAGAATTCCTCAAAATAGCCTCAGCCGTGTTTACGGGGTGTTTTTTTCTTGCGTGAATCATGGAGAGACACAAGTTCCCCCTGTCCAGTGTCACCCACAGGTCGTGGGTCCCAGCAGCTGATGGAGAAGCTAGGCCCTGGGGGAGGCTGGTGAATAGAGGGTTTCATGGTGCCGTGAGGAAGGACACCCAAAAATCTTCTCAGCCATTGCCAGGCAAAGTCCTGCCTTCAGCCACCGTCAACAGTTGTCGGTTGGGAGTAAGCCCAAAACTGCCACCCACCTTGGTTCATCTGCTGTCCCCTTATGGCCCAGCTGATAACCACGTGCTGAAGCTCCTCGTCACACGGGAAAGCTCAGCCCCAACCATAGGCACCAGTTCTCATCCAGTGGCCTTCAATGATACGGCAAGAGGTGGCCGAATGGGCCAGTCCCAGCCCATCAAGAGTGCCTTTTGCACCTGATCAGGACAGACCCTTTGAACCCAAACGCAGATTTAAGCTGCAGGGAACAGCATAAATCCCATCTTCACCTTCAACTAGGGACATAACCTGAGAGGTGCCAGGAAATTCAGTGCTCCTTGGGTGGTCGCTGCCTCAGTTTTTTCCTGGGGAAAGGACTGAATACTTTCACTAAAAGCCAAATAACAAGACAGCCAACTGGCCTGAGCTGTGTCTCTACCCAGCCCTTCCATAATCCCAGTAACCTCTGGTGAGCAAGGCCCATCCTTCCACCGCCACTTCTCCTTCCTCTTCTGAGAAGCATCTCTGCCTCCTGCATGGCCACGGTCAATCCCTCACCATTTTCTCCAGTGGGTTCAGATTTAGCTTGGCTCAGCCATAAATCCGACGTGCTCCTCACTGCCCTGCCACGGACCAAATTTCCATGTACCTTCGCTTCCCTCTCTGCAATAATCCTCATCTGTCTGCCACAGAAGCTGCAAAGCTTGCTGATTTTTTCTTCTGCAACCTGCTGGGAAATGCCAAAGTACAGATTTTAGAATTTTAGGCATTCTCCTGCCAGTATGGCAAGACGACAATGCTTCAGAAACATGAATTTTCAAAGGAGCTTTTGTCTCATATGGTAAAATCACAAAGTGCTTCCATGTGTAAGGAGGAGTCAGGACACTGAGAAGACCCAGTTTGAGCAGAAAGCTGACAAAATTATGGGAAATAGAATGAAAGGAGTCAGGCAGAGAGGAGGTGCATTAGCTGTGAACATTCCCCAGAAGTTTAATATGAGAAGTGGTAAGGTCTTTCCCATGATAAATGAGGTTCTGAAAGAAAAAGGTTTCTCCCTTCCTTCTTACTCTATCCTGAAGCCCACTTACTTCCAAGCTTCTAATTTATCCAATATTTGATTAGTTGTAAAAATACAAGGGAAAACATGACAGTCCCATCCCAGATAACCTCACTGTCTCCTACCAAGAGAGCTCTGTGGTTCGTAGTCATGATATGGAGCAGGTAAAGTTATTCACACTTGGCCTCTCCCACTGCCCAGGAAAGTGCCATAACCACTGGGCTGAGTCTCCCAGTACACACACACGTCTGAGGGCTTGTCTCTGCTGCCTTTTGTGTGGGTTTGGCAAGCTCTGCACATGCCTAATGGATCAGGTCTTGCCAAAAAACCAGAAAGCGGGGAACGCCTAGTTTAAGAGTCTCTCCAGGGCTTGTGCACAGGCAGCTCACCATGTCCAAAGAGCTAAATCCCCAGGGGATTAAGTGCTCAAACCCAGCATGAAGGCACCCTTGAGAAACCTAAAACCTGGGCTGCCACCTAACACTGTAGGTGCTTTAGGTTCCTCAGTGGTGACGTTCCTCCGAAGGAGTGTACACAAAACGGTCTACACCCCAGGCCTTTTGACACCCTTCTTTCTGCTGCTGCACGGCAGACATCCCACACGAGGTACGTGCACATCCCCATGGTGTAAACATTCTCCACCGCGCTCAGACTGTTCTCCTCTTTCCTAAAACAACAGAGTTGTCCCCGTCGTTTTTTATGACATTTTGGAAAGGAATTCAGCAGCACATTGAAGGACACATAACAGAGCAGGGACAAACACTGATAACGTTGGCAAAGTGGCAAACAGAGTGGGTGTTTGATAGCTCCCCAAATGCAGACTTCCACCCTCTGCTTAAGATAGGAAAAGTGCAGACAGGATATCCCTGCAGGGTGTCTCTTCGGGAGAGTTGCTGGCAAAACGTGTGTTTCTCTATACGTGGTGAGCAAAGGTGCTTTGAGCCAGAAAGGTTTTTTTATTGTGTAAGAGAACAAAACAAGCAAGAACAAAATTAGTTTTCATGCGAGGAGCGTGTGAGTGTGTGTGTGTGTATGTGTGTTCCCTCTGTAATAATCTGCAATGAAGTGAACATAAATTGGCTGCCTGTGTCTCTAAATTGAAATTTAGCATCGCTGTAGACATTAACAGTCATAACACATACAGAGCTCCACACATGGTAGCGCTCATTTACTTCCAGATCCCTCAAGAAATTCTTTAGCAGAAAGAGGAGAAGGCTGGTGCTTGCAGGTATAACAGAAAGTTGGTTGGTTGGGACAAAGTTGTTCCCACACCCTGTGGAGACAGTAAGGAGAAAGCAGTCTTGTGAGGGGATGCATGAGAAAACACAAGCAGATGCTTCAAGTGAAGTTGATGTTTTTAGAAGGCCATGCATGGCTGGATTGCAAACTGAGGACACCTGAGTGTTGCCACTCCTTAAAGTTGATTTCTGGAGGAAATATGGCCACATCTTCACTTTTGCAATCCCAGTAGGGGTTGAGAGTGTTGGAATTAAAAGCCAAGATCTTCCACTGGACTGACATGTGCAGGATACCATGATACTGGGGTTTGTTAGAGCTTTAATGCCTGTGAAAGGAAGGGAGAAAATTGGGGAGAGAGGAGTGTGATGTGTGCTGTTACTCACCGCTCTTCAGAATCCAACCATTTTTCAAGAGCCTGTATCAAAGAGGGCCCCAGAGTTCAGATGGGATGACTGTCCAAAAGACTATCCAAGTTGAATGACTGAAGAGTCTGGATGACATTGGTTGACATCAGGAGTCAATAGCCACGTTTTTAATTTGACAACGTATTCTGCAACGGACGCTTCTCCCCAGGTTAGAGAGTTGATATGCCACCAAAGCAATTTACCTGCGTGCTTAATATGTTCTAACTGCTCAGTGTTCAGTATATGAGCAATGGCTGATAATTGTCTGGTTAATGAGATGTTAGGATCTTTGGATCTAAGGCCTTTGTTGATCCTATACCATAGATCATCAAAATCTGTTTCAATATCGTACCAGTCTTGAATAGTCTCTATTCAAAATGCAGGTTCTCCACTATGTAATTCTCTTGCAGCAAGGTATAATGCTCCTAAGCAATTGGTAGTTGTGACATCCAGGGGTGGGGGTCTGCCTTTAGAGGGGGTCTATCATGGCACTCCAAACCCACATTCCTCTAAAACACCGTGTGCTTAAGAATCAAAACGTTAGAAGTTGTCTTTTGCCTTTCACAGTCTGTCCATTGGGCAAAGTTAGTTTCAGAAAAGTCTTTCCAAACTCAGCTTTGATCTGACTTAGTATGAAAAGCACAGAAGGTCAGCTTTTCACTGACAGCTCTGCAACCTGCAGCAGAGCTCTGAGCACCCTCTTCATACTCTGAGCAGGACCTAAAGCTGCTGGCCATGTGTGGAAAGAGGGAAAGGAGTCCATCAGGAACAGCTTTTGAACCTGCTGTTAACATTTGCCCTGTGAAGTTATGAGCCGAGAGGGGCTGTAAAATGCTTGGAGGTTCAGCTCTGGCTCAGTCATCCTCTGCCCTGCTTTTGCAGTAGTTCAAATCACCGTGTTTTTAGGCTCAAACCTTTATAATCGAGTGCCAGAGAGACAGGCTGCTTTGCACTGTTAATTGCAGGCAGCAGCAGATGCCTCATTGTGCTATGGTTGTCTGGACATGATACAGCAGAGCCTTGGTCTAGCCATGTCAGAGGAGTGAGCAGAAATGCTAGGAGAATGATCTCCCCGGGTTAATGGCATAATGAGAGAGGTGTGAAAATGATGAGTTGTGGCAGCCCTGGGAGGCATCTTATTTATCTACGTGGTGACAGATGCCACCTAAGGAAGGGGTATATATGCTACAGGCAGATGATGTAACACAAATCCGAGTGAACATTAGGCACTTTTAACAATAACTATTCAGATGACAGTTCATGGAGATCACACATTCCTGCAGGCAGAGAAGCTGCAACCAGGAGCACACCCCACCCTGCTCTGCAGAGCAACCCAAAGGCACGATCCTCCACTGGCACAAGGGCTTGCCCACGAAGGGCATGTTGCACCCAGCCCGTCGTTGTTTCACCATGTGTTGTGTCCTGGGCTGTTTCAAAGGTGATTACACCCAGAAGCCACGGGTGCAGCGTCGCTCTTGGAGGTACTTCCTCCATGGCCATGTCACAGCAAGAGTATCATAGAATCATAGAATGGTTTGGGTTGGAAGGGACTTCAGAGATCCTCTTGTTTCACCCCCCTGTCCTGGGCACGGATACCTCCGACCAGACCAGGTTGCTCCAAGCCCCCTCCAACCTGGGATGGGGCAGCCACAGCTTCTCTGGGCAACCTGGGTCAGGGTCTCACCACCCTCACAGGGAAGAATTTCTCCCTAATATCTCATCTAAATTTCCCCTCTTTCAGTTTGAAGTCATTACCCCTCATCCTATCACTATGCAGCATTGTAAAATGTCCCTCTCCAGCTTCCTTTCTGCAAAGATACTGGAAGGGACTCTAAGATCTCCTCAAAACCTTCTCTTCTCCAGACTGAATGTCCCAAACTCTTTCAGCCTGTCTTCATAGGAGAGGTATTAATCATCTGATCATCTCTGTGGCCTTATTCTGGATTTGCTCCAACAGGTCTGTATCTGTCTTACGTTGAGGGCTCCAGAGCTGGACACAGGACTCCAGGTGGGGTCTCTACAGAGCAGAGCAGAGGGGCAGAATCCCCTCATCCTGCTGGTGATGCAGCCCAGGATGCAGGGAGCTTCTGGGCTGCCAGCACAGCCAGACTACATACATGGTGATGAAGGCAAGATGTTCCACGGTAATATAAAGACATTCTCTTCCCCAAATCAAATGTTGAGGATGACTCTGTCCTTGAGATAATTTGTCATGACTTCTGCAGTCATGGAGATGTTACTCTGCATCACCATGGATTTAGACCACATCTTCCAGGTTCAGTCATTGGCACCAAGTGTTTACTCAGAGCACTTCAGCTTTTTTAACCTCCTACCCTGTGCAAGCAGAACAAGGGCTAAGGCTGAGCACTGTTTTGTGGGATACTGAGTCACCTCAGAAATGCATCAACACCAACCATAACAGTATGAATGCAAATCTCATGCAAGCCTTCCTTAAAAGCCCAGGCTTTGGTTCAGGTGATGTTATGAGAATTTCAGCTTACACAGTTTGAAAGGATGTTTCTTAGTTTGCGTAGCTCTAGGGTAGAACTGGAAGGCATAAATCCTAACTCAGGAAAATCTAATTCCATGGAGGAGCTTTCCCCATGACTTCAGAGAAGGGGCAGGGAATGCAGCCTGGAGAAGATGATGCCCTGACTTTCTTCTGGAGGAGCACCTGCGGCTCCTGACTAGGAATCTCCACTGCAGAAAATTCACTCGATGTATTATGAATCAGGGATGGTTCATGACCTGTTAGACGTGAATATCTCCCCAGCTCACAGCCCCGCTGCTGTGATACGTGCTGGCTAGAATGGGGCAGTCATGCAGCAGGTCTTGAGCAGCCAACGGCACAGTAGCAACGTTCCAATCTGATGCTTTGCAGCACGTAGGAGTGAAAAGGGATGTGGGATGCTTTCACGGTGCCACGTTCCTCAGCTGTCAAGAAGCAAATACCTCCATGTGGTCAACCCAAAAAAAAATGGATTTTAATCCACTGAGATGCCAGCTTAGTTTGGCCTTGACACAAGTGCTAAAAGAGGATAAAAGCTTTTGGGAGGACAGGCCAGATGGGAGGATTATCTCCATTGTTTTGGGAAAGGCTCTGACTTTACAAACATTCGCTCGCAGAAATGAACAAAAACATCTTTTGCGGTAAGTGCTGCCTGCACCGAGCCTTCTCCCCAGCTCGCTGATATGCAAATCTCACCACATGCAGCTGGGCTGGAGCTTTGCGGTTGGCAACCTTTCTGTACCAATTTTGGTAATAGCTTTCTACGTGACTCGGGTATGACTAAGCAGAAAGGAATTAGTGGGGACTCTTTGTTCTTGAAGCTCTGCCGAAATATGAACGTGCTGGCCTGACAAAAGCCGGCTCTTTGCATAAAGAAAATAAGGAGGTCTGGAAGGTTAATGAGTGACATAATCAGCTCCCTGGGAAGTGCGCATAGGCAAGGAATGAAAACAATGTGCAACTGAGATAATTGATTACCCGCGGTGCTGCGCTCACCTGTGGCAGCATGGATTCCCCAGCACGTTGGGTGAACGGGGCTCGTGGGGGCCTGGCGTTGAGGCAAAGCCACCAAGGGGCTCAACTGGCATCCCCAGCACCTCTGTGGTGCTCAGAGGAGGAGGAAAGCTGGCCCTGAGGGTGGGTTCTTGCAAACAGGCTGGTGAGGGGCAAAGTCTGCAGATAGGCGAGGTGTGCAAGGGGAGAGGGGAACCCTTTCCCCACACAAGTTTTAGCCCAGGTTGTAGTCTGCTGTAAGGGATGGAGGAGATGTGAATTCCCTCTCTGGTCATCAAGAGCTTAAGTGAGTCTTTGACGCTCTGAGTTACTCCCTAAAGCTGGAAAATATCTCCTCACAAAGTCCTGTCCAAATGCAGCCCTTATTCTGTAGTTCAGATGAATGGTGTCTGCCTAATTTCAAGGCTGAGCTGTGCCTTTGGGAGAAGGAACTCCCCTGTTGCCTTCCAGCATCCCAGTGGTCAGTGAGCAGCAAGATTTGAGACACAGTCTCCATTTCCCCAGTGGTTTTCTCCTAGAATCTTCAACCACCATGGCAGTAACCTAAATATTTAAGGTGGTCACAAGACCTAAATCCCATCATTGATCTGCCTCTGCCAGAGCCTGGAATAGCCCGGTGGGGTCGCAAGGGGGTAGAAGGAAGATGGCTTGACACTACTGTGTGCTGTGGGATGTTGGGTTATAGCATGGAGCTGGGAAACAAGGCAGGGGGACAAACTTGCAGCCAAATTAGATTCAGCTAATTATATATATGTGTCATCTACCTGACATAGTGCTGCTTTTGATGACCAGATGAATGATTGGTACATCAGCAAAGCTTCCACCTACCTGCTGAGCAAGGATGTGAAGTCCTGTGCATCACTCCTGAAAGATCTGCTGAGCACAGGAGAACAGGCTCTGCTGGCTCTGATCTCTCTGGCCAGGTCCTTATGAGGATGGACAAAACCCTCTGACTGAAGTGAGCAGAAGGTTTTGTCCATCCTCATAAGGACCTGGCCATGAAGACTGTCAAAGACTGAAAGGTCTTTGGAAATTAGTTTAACCTAAATACTTCAAACAGAAAGTGAATGCATGGTTGGGAGCAATACCTGCTCAAAAGCCAGGTCGGTCTCTGTGGGTTGCAGGAGACGTGGGCCTGTGACTGCATGAAGGACCTGCCTCTGCTGCTGTGCAATGGGCAGCACACAAGGACATGAAGAGTCATGTCCCTACAGCAATGGGTGCCTGGGAGGCTGGAAGGCAGGACACTATTGTTATCACCCTGATTTAGAGGTTTTGTTTGCTGTTCTCACAAAGAATGAGTAACAGATCAGACTTGTTTCCTAAAAGGGTATTAATCACTTGTGGCTGTTGCCCCACAGTCTGTACTCTGCCGTCCCTGTAAAAAGAGCTTCCAGGTATATCTGGGAATGTACATATCAGGGTTTTATTCACAGTTATCTCTGCTAACATCAGTAAAGATCGCCCGGGAAATCAGAGAACTGGGTTTCACCTCTCTTGTCTGCCACAGCGCTGCTGGAGAGTGGCTCAGCTCCCCAGCTTCAGAGAGGGGTCTGTAGCCGGGCACAGGGCAGAGCAGTGGGGATGTCAAACGCACAAGGGACCAAAACAGGGGTGGCCGTTGGACTGCATGTCCTTATGGGGTTCTCATCTGTTGTCTACACTGAGCTTTGATAATTAATTGTCGTGACCAGTCCCAGTGTCAACAGGGACAGTATGTCAACAGCTCTCAGTGTCAACAGCTGATGGCTCAGCTCACCTCTCAGCTCGTGCCACTGGAAGCCACCTGTGAACCCACTTCCATTCACACCACTTGGAACAGCCAAAACCACCCTCGTCCTCCTCCACCTCTCATACATGGATGCCAATGGACATATCTACCTCTGGTAGTGGCTTCAGCATCTTAGCACGTGACTTATTTATGTGAAAAGTGTAAGAGTCTTACCCTGGGTCCTGGGAAGTGAGGATATGGAGCACAAAAGCAATACAACCAGCAATACACTATCCATGATCACACACAGCAAAAGTTTAGTGGAGGGAGGAAGGGAACGGCGACCTCCATTCCCATTTATTCATGTTGGAGGGGACCATTTTAGTCACCACTGTCCATTTTAGCCTCGCACAGAGTGGCAAATCTCAGCTGGTTCTTACTCTCATTCATTTCCTTTTCCCTGTTTTCAATATGTATAATGACACGTGCAGAAAACAGTTTTGCTGTTTTCTTTTCCTGGACCTGCTCTACCTTGGTAATAAGGTTTCCAGGCCCAGAAATCCTGTGCCCTCCTGTTCCCTCCGTCACGATTATTAGTACATCAAAATGGGAAGGTCAGGTAGGTTGAACATTATTCCTTTAGCATGAGACCAGACCACTGTGTCTGCTGGGTCCCTGCACAGGACTCTATGTGCCTCTGAAAGGCTCTTGTCTGAGCTGCTTCCACCCTCTGATGATGTCTCCTGCACAATACCGAAGCAAAGGCTGACTAGCTTGGACTTAGACACCTGATTTTCAAAAATACCTTCTCAGGCAGATTAATCCCATACCAAATAACTCTCCTGGCTGGGGATGAGAGTGTTTCTGGGCTTGTGTTCCTGCCATGACACAAGAGACTCTCTGGACATGTCAGATTTCCTCTTTCCAACAATGATCCCAAGATGAAAGCCATTTTCCTGCAGGTATTTCTATCCCACGTGGGCAACCTGTGGGGTCTTCCCTGGCTGTTGGAATGCAAACCGTAGGGTATGAATCAGCCGTGCTGTCTTGATACACCGCTTCTCTTCAGCTCATTGAATTAGAGTAGGGAGGAATTCTTTGAAGGCTGATAAATGTGAACCATTTTGAATCCAAGCCTCATTAATGCCTCGGGTCATGAGAAGCTCAGAACAGCAGCTATAGCTGAAGCAATCTCAGGAAGATAAATATCAGTCCCCAGGGGATGCCCAGAAGAGGCAGAAGCCCACTGGGAGTCTCATAAATGCATGCCTGATGTTTTCTTTGCAGTCTGCTGTTGGGACAGTTGTGCCTTGGAATGTGGTCACACTTTGTTCCTCAAGCGAGCCGCCTTGCCAAGATACCAATCAGCACACCGCTGTCCTCCATCTGGTCAGTCAGGTGTGCAAGTGTGAGGGACCAGGCAGGAGGGAAAAAGTGCATGCTGCAGCTTAAAACCCCAAATCATCTGTCATGATCTGGGAAATATATTGGCAAAGGGTCAGAGAAAATAACGTTCAACCCAGTGGCCTCTCCCATGGCTCCTTGGAGCGGCTCCAGCCTCACACCTTTGTTAGGCTCTGGAGAGATTTCAATTTTGCCTCTGTCAACACTTCCTTCTCTCCAGCATTGCCCTCATCGCCTCAATTGATCACTGTCGGCAACTCCTCTCACCTGTACACGGGCTGGCACCATAACCATTCCCTAAATCAGCACCTCAGAGAAGTTATGGCCATGTCTGTAAACAAGGTACTGGGCTTGTAGAGGGAGCACAGTCCATCCCTGGAAGAGTGTTGCAAGGAAGGGGCGTCTTGCCATCACTTGGCATCCACAAGTGAAGCCAGAGTGACTCTTTTGGGGTGATATGGAGCCATGGGCCACCAGGGATAGCAGTAGGTCAGGAGAGTCTTCAGCCTCCTACACACAGCACACTGCTCCCACATCCTTGACTCTGGCTAGCCTGGGCAGCTGCCTTTCAGGAGGTTAAACCATGACATGTTTTGTGGTTGGACTATCTCATCTTGCCTTGTCTTTCCATGTAGGAGTTGGAAAACAAGCTCTGCTTGGAGCAGATTAACCATCACCAGCTCAAGATCCTAATGGTGTCTGCCATAAGCCCAGCCCAGCCAGGAAAGCTCTCCCTCACACATGGCATGCATGCCCAAAATGAAATCCACACCGCAGGTGCCAACAAGGTTTAACATAGGGGAGATCACAGCTGACCTATCTGGAGTACTCCTGCTAACTTTCTGCAGTATCTGCAAGTTTGAGGGGAGTGATGGGTCCATCTGGACACACCCCATCTGGACACACCTATGAAGAAGTGTAGGCCAAAACCTTCATTTCACAGTTGAGGACCAAAGTTGTGACAAGTAACAGTCCAGAGCCACACAAATGAGCACTGAACTCCTATAGAAGCACTTACTTCCCCACCAAAACCAACAGGTAGTTCAGGATAGAAAACAGGACTTCTACACACCCCATGTCCTGCAGCTTCCCCACATCCAAGCAGTGATGGGTTTGTTCCAGGATATGCTTGCCTTTCCACTGATAATCCCAATGGGGAAAGTTGTGTGCCTTCTTGGAGTCCTGTGTCCAGCTCTGGAGTCCTCAACACAGAAAGGACATGGACCTGTTGGAACTGGTCCAGCGGAGGGTCACCAAGATGTTCAGAGCTGGAGCCCCTCTGCTGTGAGGACAGGCTGAGGGAGCTGGGGCTGTTCAGCCTGGAGAAGAGAAGGCTCCGGGGAGACCTTGGAGCAGCCTTCCAGGATCTGAAGGGAGCTCCAGGAGAGCTGGAGGGGGACTCTTGGTCAGGTGGGGTCTCACGAGTGCAGAGTAGAAGGGGAGAATCACCTCCTGTGACCTGCTGGTCACGCTGCTTTTGATGCAGCCGAGGATGGGGTTGGCTTTCTGGGCTGCCAGCGCACACTGACGGCTCGTGTTGAGCTTCTCATCCAGGAGCACTCCCAAGTCCTTCTTCTCAAGGCTGCTCTCCAGCCATTCTCTGCCCAACCTGTATTTGGGCCTGGGATTGCCACATTCCAGGAGCAGGACCCTGCACTTGGCTTGGTTGAACTTCATGCGATGTGCAGTAGCTCACCTCTCCAGCCTGTCCAGGCCCCTCTGGATGGCATCCCTTCCCTCCAGAATGTCGACCACACCACCAGGCTTGGTGTCATCAGCAAACTTGCTGAGGGTGCATTCAATCCCACTGTCCATGTCTCTGACGAAGATGTTAAATAGCACTGGTCCCAGTACTGACCCTTGAGGGACACCACTCACCCTTGTTCTTAAGGATCAAAGATGATTCACATCTGACTGGTGATCCACAGTCAGGGCATCTCAGCTTGGTTTCCCTGTCACCACCGCAGTGCACGCTCTCGCTGTCACAGGGGGGTCGTACACCCTCGGCCAAACTCTCCTGCCCCAGTCAAAGGCAGGACAAAGTCTGGAAAAACACATTGGTAGGGATATGCAAAACCATTGTCATACCTGACTTAATAACCCAGCTTGAGCCTTGCATTGACATCTCCAGAGGTCCCATGGAGGACACTGTGTGGGTGAAACTCAGATGGAAGTATTTATTCTTAAATCATTCTGTCTCAAACATTTATTTGCTACCAATCAACTAGAGAAAGCTATTACAACATGCAATATTTATTATTTATACACCAATTAAGATATTGCCAAGCAGAAAATGCCCAGCTGATTAAAACATGTTCCTTTTTCTGACATCAGCAAAAATTCTCAGCATTTAGTTATCGTGCTGCTTGTCACTGGAGTTATCTCACTGTTGGTTGCTTTTACCAAGGAGCCTACAAAGTCTGACCAGCAAAGGGAGCTCCAAAATCAAAGGGAAATGATCTTCTCCCATGCCAGCTGCCGGCTGAGCCAGAGGATCTCGGGGTCTTGTTAGAGGGTTGGAGGGTCAGGGCAGCCTGATGCTGATTTTAGCAACACTAACGTGACCTTGGTTCAGCAGTTCTGCAGGAGGTAACCTGGCTGTGGATCCGGCCCTCAACGTGCACAACACGGGGTGGTGGAGGCTTGCACGAGAGGCTGGGGCTGAGAGCGACTGACTCAGATGGCAAGGGGTTGGCAGTCCTTCAAAGAGGCTTTCTTTGTCTTCTTTGTGGGAGGTGTAAATGAACTGAATGGGGATGCTGAAGGCTTTCCCGTGCCAGTTATTAGCAATCTCACTTCTATATATAGCTTCTGCCGAGCTTGCCCTGGGTGAGCAAGCGGAGTGGCATGTGAGTTTATCGCTCTTGTCACGTTCGCCTCTCTTGATTACACACATTTTCTTTGCTTGCTCTGTCGTGGTGATGTAAGGCAGGCTAAAAGAAGCTGCGATGCCGCACAGCCTCAGCGTGCCAGAGCTACAGGTTCCAGTTAGGAGCTACCTGAAGCCTTGGCACTCTGGAGCACCACTGCCTCAGGACAGGGAGCAGAGCTCCAGGCAATCCTCCATGGAAAGTTGGGCAATTTCCAAACTGTTTCCCCATCTCTCTAGTCTAGCAGCAGTTCATGTGCCAGGAGAGAAGCAGTGGGAGACTGGGAAAATTGCACTGGGGGAAAGCCATGGAACTTTTTCCTGGGGCCCCTGTCAAGGAAGAGCTTATCAATCAGAGGTTTTTCTGAAGTTTGGTTGATTTTCCTGTTCTTTTTCATTCTCTACCTTCTGGACTGGCACCAGGATCAGCGTGACAAAGGCCGTTCAAAAAACACTATCGAGCTAACTCAATCCCATCTCTCTTGGGAGAAAAATACCCTCTGTGCAGAGCCCGCTTGTCCTAACCCAGTATGAACATGTGTATTTCTTACAGATTAGCAATGTCTTTTTTTCCCTCCAAGCTGCTTCTTGAGGGAATCCTCAACCAAACAGCCCTTGGATGGACATGTCTCTTTCTGCCCTTTCTGAGGGGCAGCAAATGCAGCAGCAGCTGGAGCTTCACACCGGCAACCAGGGATGAGTCAAGAAAGTTAATTAGAGATAGCAAATCTGGGCCCGGTGCCCCATTCTCTCATCCCCATCTCAATTAGGAGACAATATCAGGCAGCCTGGGGGCTGATCTTTCTCTGGGTCACCTGTGCCAATGCAAAGTGGCTGCAAAGAATTCCTGAGTTCAGAGTACCAGGTCCCTCTTGCAGACACCATTTGCAAGACTTGCTTGCACTCACAAGGTCCTGTGGATGCTGGTCTCAAAGGGCCATGGATGTTAATTAGTTACCTTTGGTGATTTCGCTCTCTGTAGGTCTGGGAACAGATTTCCCCAACCAGTTGTCCATGAGCAACTGAAGGTTATATGCCACCGCTCATGCAAAGGAATGCTAAAGATATCCTTGCTACAACCCTTCTCTGCAGATCCTTTCTGGAGGCTCTACTGTGTTGGCAGCTGGTGCCAAGCAGGGCCCCTCCACCACGGTCCCATCAAAGCCCTGGGGCTGGGTGCCGAGTGTGCCAGCAGCTCACAGCATTGGCAGGCCCCCAGGGCAAGGTTTCACACTCGTGGGCCAACAGCGAACCTCTTCGAGGGCGGAGGGGAGAGTTGGCAGAATCAATTAAAATTCTTGGATTGCCACCAACAGTTTTGACTCTCTTTGGTACAAATTCCCAAAGAGGCCCCTTTGCTGCTTCCATGTTGGCTGTGGCCAAGGTTTCTTGAGAGCAGACTGGTCCAAGTTGGAATATGTTTTAGATAAACACTATGTCAGGTTATGGCATGTGCCCAACAGCCTGAACCAGTCTTGAATACAAACCCCACCTGTGAGCCCAGCTCTCCTGGGGAGAAAATGGTGGACCATGCCAATGGCTGCAGACCCACCATGGATGGACTACACCTTGAAGTCTTTAATCCCCAAAGGAACCTCAGCAACCAGGATATTTTCCCTTTGATTGTGGCATCCCACTGACCAATTTTCTCCTGGGTGTAATTTTAAGAACACACAGAATCATTTCAGGTGATGACCTTTTAAGATGCTGCTGGCATCTCCCAAAGGAAGGGTGGTGACAGGTTGGTGGTGACTCACACCTGCAGTACGTGGCTTTGGTCCTCGATCTGCACCAGTCCACAGTGGTGTTATCATCAGCCTCATTGAGAAGGGGAACTCACTTGGAATAAATTAAACAACTGCTCTTTTCTTCCCTTACAAGAGAAACATGATCAGGAACTGCCTGAGTGGAGCAAGAGGCTGATGTAGTGAATAAACACGGAGCCTTTTCACTGTGAGGCTCCTCCAGGCACTGGGACTATCTAAGGATGAATTACAGCAAATAAAAGAGACTGTTACCAGCCAAAAGTACAGAGACAAAAGCCAGAGCCAAGCTAAATGTTTCCAAGCCCAATGATCCCATTTGGGAATCCAAATCTCCAGCTGTGTTTGAGATTCGGCCTTCCAGGATCTGAAGGGAGCCTACAGGAGAGCAGGAGAGGGACTCGTGGTCAGGAAGTGGAGTGATAGGACAAGGGGTAATGGTTTTAAACTGGAAGAGGGGAGATTTAGATTGGATATTAGGAAAAAATTCTTTACTGTGAGGGTGGTGAGGCACTGGAAGAGGTTGCCCAGAGAAGCTGTGGCTGCCCCATCCCTGGAGGGGTTCAAGGCCAGGCTGGATGGGGCTTTGAGCAACCTGGTGTGGTGGGAGGTGTCCCTGCCCAGGACAGGGGGGTTGGAACTCAGTGATCTTCAAGGTCCCTTCCAACTCTAACCATTCTATGATTCTATGAAGCCTTTCTCTCACTCTCTCCCTTGCATGGGGCCATGATGAGCAGGAGGCAGCACAGTGACATGCCGCAGAGAGGACAACTCATGTTGACCTGGATCAGCCCTCCAAGGCATTACCAAGATACAGCATGGGCAGCACCTGTTGCCACAAGCTGTACCATGAGTCTGACGCTGCAGGCAGGCATTCCTGGGTGTAGAGGTGATGCCGATGTAGTCTTTTTTGGATATCCTGATGATGAGTGAGCAAGTAAAGCTGGGACATAGCTGGGTACTTACCATTTTGCATTGTCGGCTTCTCAGGGCTTTATTCAGCTCTTTCTCTGACCAGTCATCTGTGGGTGGCGATTTGAGTAAGGAATGAGTAAAATATGATTAATGATATCTACAACTCAAAGAAAGACTCACTGGACCCAAAAAAGGTAGAAGACAGTCCCACCTTTATCCTTTTATTTCAAAAGAAGATATAAATTTCTTCCAAAATTGGACAATAGATATTGATGGGCTGATTAGGTTTTTTTCCTGATTTTTAAGATTTTGATCAACCAGAGTATGAGCACAAATAGAGGCTGGAAGGGGAAGCACCTTTTTTGCCAACTCTTACCTCCCTCAACAGCAAGAATATATCAGCCCTGCACCACGCTTCTAGAACAGACAGAATAATTCGGGCTAGCAGCTACTATGCTATATATTTTTAAAATATCAGAAACAATGCTCTCTATGTGTGTGTGAATCTGTGTGTATGATATATATGGCATACATATATGTATATATACCATATGTGGGGGTATATGTATACTTAAAAATATGCTGAGACCACAATGCCCTACTTTCTATTTAATGCATACACATACTGTAGCTACTATGGCATCTCCTCCTTATTCTAGAACAAAAAGAAATGCTTTTCAAACCCAACGATTTTCCAGCAAATGAAGCCTCTCCTCACTGCTCTATGAAATTTTGTTTTAAGAAAGTATTGCCTTATGTTCCTAGCATGGGTGACCAAATTAGGTGGTCAGGCGCAGAGAACATCACTGGTCACTGACTTGGGGGCTGATCCCTGGAAAGTGCATCCCCCACATCATTTCTCCAGCATTTCTTTGAAGGAACATCCTCCAGCTTCTCTGTACCTGCCCACAGAGCCCAGCAGACTCCAGAGATGGCAGAGTCAGGCACTGGTGCCAGACCAGCTGCTGGGTGGGAGGGACTGGAAGGACACATATATTAAAGGGAGAGACAAAGGAGCCCAGGGAAATCCTGATTGTGGCTTAAGTGGCCTCCAAAGGGCTAAGTCTCCTGCAGCTTTAAATCATAGAATCTTAGCATAGTTTAGGTTGAGAAGGACCTTTCAGATCATTGAGTCCAACCATCAATGTAACACTGATGAAAAACATCACTAAGCCATGTCTCTAAGCACTATGTCTATCGGTCTTTTAAATACTTCCAGGGATGGTGACTCCACTACTTCCCTGGGCAGCTTGTTCCAACGCTTAAAAACCCTTTCAGTTATGTGTTTCTGTCCCACAGAACCACACTGGCTCTTTCCAACACCACATCCTTTATTGTTGGACTCCCTTTTTCTCTGTTACTGGTCTCCCCGTTTCAGACTTGAGATTTCCAAACAGGTCCCCTCAATGCATCTTCCATGACTCGTGGGGATGTCCAAGGACATCCAATCAGACTATAAAAGCACCTGAGAGGTTTTCACAGTGAACCCTCGCTGGCTCCAGGGTGGAATAATCATGAGCACAAGCATCAGGCTTGCTCTGGGCAAGGCTCTTGGGCCAAAGGAGGGGCAGAGCACAGCAGAACATAGATATCTGTGAGGAGCCCTGAATTTCATGTGGAGCACCACCAGCATGGAGAAATACAACTATGTCCCCTGGAGATATACAACTATGTGCCTTGGGCAGACACCTACATGTACCTGTGTCTGCTGTGTTTAGAAAGAAATATTGTACTTTCAAAGAAATGCGAATGTGCACTTAAACAAGTGCACACACACACACACACAGTCTTGCTCTCTCCCTCTGTCACGTGTAGTCAATAGAGATACACAAGCAGGTCTAGAGGTGGTGTAGTTATTCCTGTAGTGTCACTCAAAAGACCTAGAACTTAAAATACTAACCCACCCTGTAGGACTGCTGACTTACAGAGCCCTTTAAGCACAAGTGAAAACATGCAACATTTCCCCTGTGGAGCTTCCACTCTCAATCAAGATTGATACTGTGCCAGAAAAAATGCAGGCATTATGCAAGGAAGGGAGATGCAAAAACACAATTGGAAAGGAGCTGCTGGGAGAAGGTGTGATAGGGAAAATTTGCATTAATGAGTTTATTTTCTCCTCTAGGACACACATCAAACCTATGCACGACATTGGATTTTTTAAGGAAACTCGGCTTTTTAAAAGAAATATGGATAATAAAATAAAATCCCACTAGATGGCACTCCTTGGACATGCATAATTCACTTCCCAAATAACATCAAGCCCTCTGCCAAGAGATCTGGCTGCAGACTTGCCGCAGAGCTGGGCAGCCCGTGGGGCTGATGCAATGCAACGCAAGGAGCTGGGGCAACCACATGCCCCTCCAATGTGGTCCCCAGCATGGTCCCCAGCATCCCTACTGGGTGCCAAAGCCTCGTCTCTGCCTCTGACCAGCCATCCCAGCATGTTTCTCTCCATGTCAGCCATCCAGGGAATCTGAATTGTTTTTCATGGGAGTGGGAAACTGAGGCCCAAGGCAATAAAATAATTTGCTGAAATGATGGGGGGAAGTGTGTTGGGGAGGAAATCCCTGAAACCATGATTCCCACCCCTCCTGCTCTAGTCAGGGTGCTCCAGCCAGGAAGGATGGCATCACAGCACTGTCTCCAAAGCCAAACAATCCTGTGTTAGGACAACAAAAAACTCGCCTCGTCCCTTCAATAGATAGCTCATGCTGCTGGGCTACCCTCACGATGTGGCTGCAGGACAGAGACAGCTGAAAGGGGCATCACCCCCCTCCTTCCATCCCTTCACCCATGGACTCCCAGCCTGCCACGCCAGCTGAGGTGGCCCCCACAGGGCACCTGACCAGAGGAAGACTAGACTGGGTGCAGAGATGGGTTGCTGCTGGGATAAAGGTAGTAGCAAAGGGTCCTGGTTTGCTTGCAAAGGAGATAATTGTAATTTGAGATGATCTGGAGGCTGCCTGACTCAGTAACACAGTGAACAAGGGCAGATGGGGGGACCAGACTGCACCAGGGAGACCTTTGCATGCTGTGAAGGTGTAGCTTGGGCTGGAGGAACATTTAGTGAAACCCAAGACCAAATCCTTTCTTCCATCTGGTTTTTGCTTCTGTGTGTGCCAGGCTCAGGGATGCCTGTGGGAGGAGCTGAGCCCATGAGGGTCTTTTCTTCTCTGGGGTGATGCTCCTTGTCATGGGCCCAGCTCCCAGCCCCACTGCTGAGGACAACCCCAGGCAGCCTTGCTCCTGGTGCCACCCCCATGGGGGGCTGATGGTGATTCTGGCTCCTTCACCATCACCGCAAGCACAAAATGCTCATTTGACTGAACGGCTGCTTGGCAGCAGGACTGTAACTTGCACGGCCTGACTGACAGCTTCCCGAGGCAATTTAATTAAAGAGATGAGAGTGCTCGAGAAAAATCATTAATTTCTCTTAAAGAGAAACCTTTGCTAAACATACCTGCCCGATGCGGGGCTGCGAGGAGCGAGGCTGCGCTCCAGCAGTAATTGGCATGAGTACCCACACCCGTGCTAATCCAATCTTTTCATTTTTCATTCCCGCAAGCTCATTTTAGTACCATCTGTCAGCAATCCCATCCCCTCTTATCACCACTGTAAGACCATCCAGCCATGAGACTGGCAGTCATGAGGTGGCTGCAGGGTAGAGGCAGCCACCTCCACGCAGGCTGCAAGCCCTGCCGAGCCATCCAGAAATCATCATCATGCCCAGGACAAGAACCAAGCTCCAGGAAACATTGGCCTTTGAGATAACAACAGCTCCAACACCATTGCCACTGTTCTGCAGAAACAGGGGCAAATATGCCCAGTACTGCAGGAGGTGGCACTGGGGATGGCCATGACTGGTTTGGTTTTAGTTCTTCTGCATTCAGGGCTGGTGGGAAAATGGACTTTATTACAAAGGGGAGGCTCCCCAAGGGCTGGCAGAAGGTGAGAGCAGTGGTGCTGGTGGGTCAGGTACCTCACAGGGTTTGGGACTGAGAGGCCATAGACGGTGACTGGGAAGGGCTGTGACCATCTCCAATCAAGCAAGGAGGAGAATGAAGAGAATGAAGACAGCCTGTGACAAGGACCCAGGTCTGTGTGAGTCCTAGCCTGAGAAACCAGAGAGCAGCTGCCTTTTGCTGGAGTGCCTTATCCAACTGGGGACACGGTAGGTCATCGCAGGAAGCCACCCATTGCTTCTAGAGTGACTCAGATCTCCAGCAAGGTCAGGTTGCAGCTGGATGGATGGTTTCTGGGGAAGCAGCTGCAGCATTCAGCCTGGCTTCTGTCTGTGGCCATGTCACTGAAGCCACCACCCCAGCTACCATGGTCTGGCAGGCATGATGTTGGCCCGAACATGGCCAAGAGCCAAATGAAAGCAAAGAGATGTGGGAGCAGCAGCCCAAACTGAAAAGGTCTCAAGAGTGAGCCATATGTCCCCGGATGGAGCTACGGATGGACTCCCAAGCAGCACACAGGAGATATCCTGTAGAAAAGCCAGGCTTAGTGAAGTAGCCACTAACACCTCCATCATCTGCAATATTCCTGTTGCAACAGTACCCTCACTGCTTCTGTGCCTTGGTCTTCTCATGATGCCCTTTACTGTCACCACAGAACTGTCTACCCCACCGGTAGTGGTTGATGAACCTGCAGCCCCCATTGCTCATCTCCCAGCCCATCGCTCTCAGAGGGCAATGCAGGTTGATATCTCCAGCATGGGTAGAGGGTGACACCATCCATGATGGGAGAGGAGACCTGATGAATGGTGCTGGTCCCCTGATATGGCACCATAGGTTTTGCAGTAATGCAGGTGACAATCCTGTGCACACCCTGACCCAGAGCTACATCTGATGCCTAAAATCAAGTGCAGACAGAGATGTCACACAGAGTTCCTTATAGCCAGGCGTCACCCTGGTTCTCTGCAGCCAAATTCATCCCACAACAGCTCTGTCTGGGTGCAGACTCTACCACAGTCACACACAGATACCCTGCAGTTAGTACTCCTCCATATTCCACTGCCAGGTAGCAGAGGGTGGGACCTGTGCCAATGAGATCACGTCCCTTCCTTTCCAGATCCAGCCTGACCCCTGGTTCCTGCCTTCGCTGCCAGGAGGCCTCCGCAGAGGTGGAGGGGTTTGGCTGTGGGATGTGACATTTTGCTCCACGATTTGCTCCCAGAAAGCCAACTGTATCTTGGGATGCATCAAAAGAAGCGTGACCAGCAGGTCGCAGGAAGTGATTCTCCCCCTCTACTCAACACTCTTGAGACCCCACCTGGAGTCCTGTGTCCAGCTCTGGAGTCCTCAACACAGAAAGGACATGGACCTGTTGGAACGGGTCCAGAGGAGGGCCACCAAGATGCTCTGAGGGCTGGAGCACCTCTGCTGTGAGGACAGGCTGAGAGAGCTGGGGCTGTTCAGCCTGGAGAAGAGGAGTCTCCAAGGAGACCTAATCGCAGCCTTCCAGTACCTGAAGGGGCTACAGGAAGGCTGGGGAGAGTCTGTTTACAAAGGCTGCAGTGACAGGATGACGGGCAATGGCTTTAAGTTGGAGAAGAGCAGATTTAGATTGGATATTAGAAAAAAAAGTTCATTACTCTGAGTGTGGTGGAACATTGGAACAGATTGCTGNAGCTCTGGAGTCCTCAACACAGAAAGGACATGGACCTGTTGGAACGGGTCCAGAGGAGGGCCACCAAGATGCTCTGAGGGCTGGAGCACCTCTGCTGTGAGGACAGGCTGAGAGAGCTGGGGCTGTTCAGCCTGGAGAAGAGGAGTCTCCAAGGAGACCTAATCGCAGCCTTCCAGTACCTGAAGGCGCTACAGGAAGGCTGGGGAGAGTCTGTTTACAAAGGCTGCAGTGACAGGATGACGGGCAATGGCTTTAAGTTGGAGAAGAGCAGATTTAGATTGGATATTAGAAAAAAAAGTTCATTACTCTGAGTGTGGTGGAACATTGGAACAGATTGCTGAGGGAAGTGGTTGAGGCCCCTTCCCTGGAGATATTCCAGGTGAGGCTGGATGAGTCCCTGGGCAACCTGGGTTAGTTGGGGGTGTCCCTG
>VZRU01018394.1:52895-82043 GCA_013398155.1 Pedionomus torquatus | reverse complement strand
TTTTTTTTTTTTTTTTGGTTGTTTTTTTTCCCCCCTCTCTGTCCATAAATGACAGAGGGAGAAAAAAAAAAAACACAAAACAACCATCCCCATGCAAAGTACCAACAGGTAAAGGATTANAAGTCCAACCTGTGGCTGGATGTGGCGGATGGGTTCCAGGGATGCTCACAGCGACCCTGGCTGAGCGTCTGCTCTCAGCCATCTGGGCATTAAGCACATGCTTAAAGCCTGAGTAAGGTTTAAGCTGGTGCTTAAGAGTTTCACCGAAGGGAGTTGCTTCTCAGAACTGAGCTCCCAGCCCCTGCTCCTGGATCTGGCTGTGCTTGAGAGCAGAACCAACTTCCAGGCTTGGGGCCAAAGAGGGGTAGATGGGAAAAGGGAAACTTGATAAAAGTGCTAATTAAGGTATAAATGGGTTCTGGATGCAGTTTTGGTCAGTGTCACAGCCTTAATGTTATTTCCATGATATCTCCTTTTGTACTTAATTCCCTTTACAAGAAAAGAAAAAAAAAATCACAGAAGATTATTAAAAAATTTATATTATTTGCCCGTGAAACGGGAACAGTTCATAGCTCATCAAGTCTGGCAGAAATATGCTCTCATTCAGGGTTTTATGTTACTTCTTTTAATTATTTTTTTTCTTTTTTTTTCCTTTTTTTTTCTTTTTTTTTAAAAAAAACCTGTAGTACGTACCCAATAAGCTGGAACAGCTCTGAAAGAAGAAAGAACTGGTCCACTGGTTAAATATTTATATCTCTTTTTTTGTTGTTGTTGTTAAAATAAAATTTAAAAAAAAAATAAAGAAAAAAAGAAAATAGGTTTGTACAGATTCCATAGACCAGAAAACCCTCTGAAGCAGTAAAGAGCCTGCTGTCTGCTTGGGCAAACACGTATTGAAGATTTGTGTGTAAAAAAGTGTGTTAACGGGACGGAGAGGGACGGCTCCGTCAGGACCCTCTGTGTTTGGGATGGGCTCTGTTGGCAGCGGAGGCCAACGGGTGGTCAGCGATATAGAATTTGCTCTGGATAGAAGTTCCTGCGCATGCACAACGCGCTGATTGCAAACATTCAGCCACCCCGAATCGTCGCTTTTGGTTTTTCCAAAAAACGCCAAAAGAAAAAGGAAAAAAAAGAAAAAAAAAGAAAAAAAAAAAAAAAGGAAAAAAAATAAAAAAAAAAGAAAAAAAAAAGGAAAAAAAAAGAAAAAAAAAAAGAAAAAAAAAAAGGACCCGTCTGCATAATAAAGACTGTGGTTTCGTGACGTTCCACTTAAATAAATAAATAAAATTAAACTAAGATGTAGAGTCACTGGTGAGTTACCGAGCCGCAGGGGTGCAAACTAAGCAGAGCGCAGGGTACTCCTGCATCCCCAGAGCCAGAGGGAGCCAAACCAGCCAGGACCAGGCAGGGATGGGATGGAGGGAGCTTGTCCGCCACTGAAAAATTAGGGAGGAAAAAAAAAATAATAAAAAAAAATCAGGCTGCCAGACTGAGTTTACTTCCATTTCTAAAGCGAGGGAGGGTGTTTACAGAGGGCTTCCAAGCCCCAGAGAAGAGGGGCTCTCAGGCACAGGCATGACTTTGCCGGGGTGATGCGGGGAGCACCGCGGGGCGGATGGACGGGGTAAAGCAAGCAGGAGGCCGGCTCGTCCAGCGAGAGACACCCTTCCCGGCAGGCGGTCTGCATACAAGCGATACATTCCTATGTTCTTGCAGTTAAATCTTTGAAGAAGAACCTTTTTCTTTTTCTTTTCTTTTTTTTTTTTTTTTTTTCCCTTTTTAAAAAAAGTGCTTTGATGGGTTCTGCAGGAGGGAGGGACGCTCAAGATTCATTTTTTTTCCTCTTTCGAGTGACAATTTCTCTCGCTGTGAACGAGCCTCCCCCTACTCAAGGAAGTGCTAGTTTCATTTACAAGTTCAGGGTAAACATGTTTTTCAAATGTAAAGCAGTCTCCACTGTTTAAAGCACAACCATAGGCAATCAGAGGGATGCGAGAAAAAAACCCAAGCACTTTGCGAGAATTAAATAAAGCATGTAATAAATACAAATCATAAACTTCTGTACACAGGAGCAAGGGTTTGGTTTTTAATCATTTAATCAATATAAAAAAAAGTTTTTCTGTTTTTTTTTTTGTTTGTTTGTTTTTGTTTTGTTTTGTTTTCAGTGCATCTTCTTCCTCTTAAAATGCTTAACCCTTTCCTTTCTGCATCTCTCAGGCCCATAATTACACACACCTAAATGGCAAAAAAGACAAGGTCAAACAAACCCCTTTCCAAAAAACTCTAAAAAAATATTCACAGCCTCAAACATTTTTGTACATTTCAAGCAACAAAAGGTATAGAAAAAGGCACAAGTAACTGCATACATGTGGAGATATAATACCAGACTGGGACAAAGAAAACCAGGAATCTTCCATGGGTTTGGTCATTCACTAGAGTGCTTCATATAGCGATGATTATACTAAAGGAAATAGTGTTGAAAATGTCTGTTGACTTTACATAGGAAGCCTAAAGGTGGAACGGATGGTGGAGGCTTAAGTACTTCCCGTGTTTTCATCCACCTTTTTTTGAGTTTGACCTAAATCTGAGTGCTCGAAGTGTGGACTGCTCTTCCCGGAGGTGCCCCCGTGGCGACTGGGCTCTCCGGAGAGGTTTCTCCTCCGGAGGGAGAAGGGCTGGGCGTGCGAGTGGCTGGATGAGGGCTCGGAGAGGCAGCCGGTGCTGCTGCTTCGGTCCAGCGGCTGGGAAGGGAGGTCTGAGATGAAAGTGCAGGATGATTCGAAAGAAGTGCTCGAGCTGCCAGATTGCTTCTTGCCCGTTTTTTTCAAGGGTTCTTCCCCACTCGTCGAAGGCTTTGGACAGTGCTCGTTGGTTGTGCTGGGGCTGGCTGGGGCTGCTGAGCAGCCAGCCTGCTCCACATGGCTCAACTCAGCCAACGTTTTTACCCTGTATTCCTCCTGGTCTGTCTTTTGCTGAAGCTCACTAGTCCTCATTTTCTCCTCTGAGTACCCGCTGCTTACAAGCTCCGGGGACAGTGTGTATTTAGAAACCTTTGCAACCGGGGAGACGGACGCTGACGACGGCTCCTGCAGGACCTGCGGTTCCTCATCTCTCTTGGGAGCCCGGCTGAACTCGACGAAGCTGCTGTCATCAGAGGCAAAATATCCTGCTTGCAGGGACACAACCGAGCTGGGCACCAAGCTGGGATGGGTGCTCGGCCTTGCCTGGACCATCTGGATGCCCCCAATGGGAATCATAGGGTACGGGGTCCTCACGAGCTGCTGCGAATGCAACGGGAGATGGCTAAAGATGTTCTCCTCCCCTCGGCCAGGAGTGTGGACATGTATGTCATGAGGTGCCTGCAAGGGTCTGGAGCAGACAGGCTGCGTGATGCCAGGTGAACATGTTGGGCTTCGTGGTTCTATCTTCTGCACCAGAGAGGGAAAAGAAACAGCTGATTCAGTGCAACACACAAGTAATGGCATTAGCGTCATTAGTGCTCACTCTAAGGGTTGGGGTTGCTAACATTTTATTCTAATTTGAGGGAGATCAATCAACCAAGGAAGATTTGGACCCCCAAACCTTTAAGGTAAGGAAGCAACACAACCTGCAGCATTTCCCTCCTGTGTACAAATATGCCCATGGTCAGAGCACAGATCTAGGGCTCTGGTTCAGCTTTGTATCAGAACAAAATCGTAGAATATTTTGGGATGGAAGGGACCTTTAAAGGCCATCTAGTCCACCCCCCGTACCATAAGCAGGGATAACTTCAACCAGACCAGGTTGCTCAGAGCCATGTCCAACCTCACCTGGAATGTTTCCAGGGCTGAGGCATCCACAGCTTCTCTGGGCAACCTGGGCCAGTGTCTCACCATCCTCAGCGTAAAAAACTTTCTTCCTTATATCTAGTCTAAATCTTTCCTCTTTTAGTTTAAAACCATTGCCCCGTGTCCTATTATCGGAGTTGCCTCTGAGACCTTGGCAGAGGATGCCAGTTTTTCCTGCCATCCAAGCTGTTTTGGACCCCTTTCAGTACGTGGGGTTTCTGAAAGCCCAGGATAACATTATTTATTTCTACTGGATTTTCCTCAAGCAGGCTTACACCCCTGCAGATGCTAATTGCAGGGATGTTTTGGACCTTGGGACGGGTAGCATTAACTCTCATTTGACACAAAGCACACCCATCAGTGTGGTCCCCACCACCACCCTCATGGTGTGGTTGTAGAAATCAAGGGTTAAGACCCTGCCATTTTACCTTTTCCTCTTTCTCTCTCGGTGCTTCACATAGTTTCCTAATGTACATCATGGAGAGATATGTGGCTAAACAGAAATGGATTAATTAGTGATGAGGTAATAACTAAACCCCTAAACAGGACTCCCACGTAGAGGAAGCAACAGAAACTGAAATCAACTTTCCATTAGGATGGGATTAGCTATAATATTTGAGGATTCACTGCAGGACATATTTCTTTGTAGGATTATGGAGAATTGGCTGACCCTGAGACCTGGATCTCTATGGAGAGACGACAGAGGAAAGCAGCAAAAGAGAAGAAAAAAGAAAAAGCAAGAGGCACTTGAAGACAGTATATACTTCATCAACAGTTTCAAGCCCAAACACTGCCTAAATCTCATTCATCCACATGAAGTGTTGGCAGAATCACTCTAGGAGTGCTGGGAAAACCTCAGACAAGCCGTCTCAAGGGTTCAACAGCCACCAGAAAGAGAGGCCACTGACTGCAAGAGCCAGCAGAAGGAGAGATAGCCATGGTCAGGTCTGATGCACAGGCTGAGCAGAAAGCCTAGACTGAAGCTAGGCTGAAATGGCCTCCAAGTTTCTCAGTGATGCACAGGGCACCAGTTTTGAGTGTAGAGCCCCATTTGGGATCTGATAAATCCACCTGTCTCTTGTAGCCTTATCAGGAACCTAATTTTGCAAAGAAAACCCACTGTCCTTCTGACTGATAAACGGTAACTTTCCCATCCAGGTCTTTACTGTTGCTTCGGAGACACATGAGAAAGGTGCCAGTGGGGAGTTTGAGTGCATAAAAAGAGCAAGAAAATGGAGCAAAAATGTGTGAATGGGGAAATAAGCAGGGGTATATGATTTTGTCTCCTACTGCGGACTGGGGAGCTTGGGGAATTGCCACAAGAAGCGGCAGCGGGCAGCTCTCCAGAGTAGAACTGAAGAACCAGGGTTTCCGCAGCCCTGAGATTCACCACAAGAAGTTAATTGACAAGAAAGGGAAACAGCATTAAAGTAAGCAAAAGTTTGAGCCTGAAAAGAAGGACAGTCTCTGAGAAGGTAAGACAAGCCCTCATAGTGGAAAGCAGAGGGAAGGCAGCACCAAAAGATGGTATGTTGTCATAGAGATGGAAGAAACGCACACTGGGCAGCATGGCTTTTCTGGAGAAGGCCTGGGTCAGCATCTGCCACAACAGGTTCTCCAGGGGCTGTACCAAGGGCTCTCCCTTCCTAGTGCAGTTCCTAAGGGCTCAAGTCTTTCCTCACACCAGTTTCACAGCAGAGGAACTTCAACAACTGAATATCATGTTCATCAGCACAAATTACAGAAGAGCCAGGCACCTCAGGAGAAACAGGAAACGTTCCACCAAACCCGACATCTAATTTGCCTGTAGCAGTGGGAGGAACATGCAATTTTCCTTTACCCATGGGGTTTGATATGTCCAGCAGAGAGATTAAATAATTTTCTGCACCAGTGGGAAACACTTCTCTGTGCTGAAGAGAGAAGCAAGATGAAATCAGAGATGTCCAAACAAACATTTCTCAGCAGTTAATCTAACAGAGCTGGCTGCGTATGTTCGTAGCCCAGGAGTCAGCAATAGGGCGTAATGGCTAGTCTGGGTCTGGTTCAGGTCCCTGATCAGTGGAAAATCATCACAGCTTCCCCCCATTGGTGAAATCTCAAAAATGAACATGGAATACCCAGTAAAATAGAGTCCTCTTAGTGAAAACTAGTCGTTATTAACCTGGGATCCTTATTGCTCGACTCAGCAGGAGACTGGTTGGGTCAGGAGGGTAAATAATCCCTTGGAGAAGGGACAACTTTATTTCTCTTCAGATGAGATGGGCAGGACCAGAACGGGTGCAACACCCATCGCTGTCCACTGTCACTTTTCTCTGGGTTACCTGCCACGTCGGTCACAGTCAGTGTCACTGTGCCCTGCAGCACTGCAACCTTCAATAAAAATCATATCAGAGAACGTCCTGCTGCGACTAGAAGGCAAGAGGGGCTTGAACTTACCAGCTTGGACTCGTAGAGCTGTACATTCTTGCCAAAGAACCTGTGAGGTAGAGGCATCGAAGATAATATCCCATGCTGGGCTTGATATGAGCTTTGAACTTTGTCATCTGCTGCTGATTTGCTAGTACCAGGCAAGTCCTCTTTCCCGGGGGATGGATACCTTGGCGACTCTGAGCAGCCTGGAGACAAGACTTTCTTCAAGGATAAATATCTGACTGATGACATCTCTCTGCTTGGCGACGAGTGCCTCACAGGGGAGACTTCTCCTTCTGGTGGAAGGTATGTTCTTGGGGACAGCTCTCTTCTAGGGGAATGATGCCTGCTGGGCGACAGCTCGAGTCTTGGTGACACGCATCTCAGTGGAGATGCCTCCCTCCTGGGAGAGACACGCTGGCAAGGAGACAGCCCTCTCCCCGGAGACAGGCACCTTAGAGAAGACAGTTCTCCAGTTGGTGAAAAACGTTTCGGTGAAGTTTCATTTTTGGTTAGCAGGTGCTTTCTCGCTAGCATTGGTCTGCTGCTGCTGCCACCACCTCTGCCAGAGTCCTGGCTTGGAGACCACCTTCTTCTTGGGGAGGTGTCTTTTGAGGTTGACAGGTCCATAACTAAGGACATCTGTGGTCTTGTGACAGACTCTCTTTCAGCAGAAGCCAATTGTTCGGTGGAGGTCAAAGCTGGTCTGTGGATACTCAAGAAGCTGTGGCACACAGCAACGTCACTGCTGTCTGCTGACCACTTTGTTTCCAGCCCTGAGGAGGAGGCCTGCTGGCCTTCACCTACTTTTTGGCTGCTGGGAGCAGTTTCTTGGGATAAGGACAATGGTATTTTGGTGCCTTCCTCTTGAGAAGATGGGGAACCACCTGAAGAGGGCATCGGGACGGCTGTGTGTTTGCCTTCTGGCAACTTTAAAAGTGGCTCATCTTGGCTCTCTTCTTCCTCCTCATCTTCCTCATCTTCATTGTCATCATCATCGTCAGATTCTTCTAGGTCTGAAAACTGGTGTTCCTCAATTGGCTCAGATCCCTCCCGCCCCTCAGAGTCCTGGAATAGGTCTTCACTGGTTCCTGAAGGGATGGGCAAACAGAAAACAAAGAGTGTAAAACACATATATAAAAACTATTTTTGTGCTAAATCTGCTCAAAGATTCTAAGAGGGCAAAGGGAGAGAGGACCCAGTGATTTCCTAGAACTCATCAACTCATGCTTAGAAGCCTGAACTCCATGCCAACTCCAATCCTGACAATCCCAGTAGATCCCAGTGAATCCCACCACTGGGACATCCTGCTCTACCCGAATTTTGGTTCCAGCTATTGCTTTGTCAACGCATGCAGCCATGAGTTCCTGCTTCTGCTTCACACCTCCAAACACCCTGCCTGCCTTTCTCTGGAAATGGGAAAAAGGCTCTAAATGGAAGAGGAGCACAGCAGCACTATCATCCTTTGCTGGGCTTTTTATGACTATTTGTTGCAAGGGTGTCTACAAAATACCTACAGCTCCCAAAGTATGAGAAAGTTGCTGAGATGACTGCTGCCATCCTACACATGTAGGACATTTTCTTGCCTACATTACGTGCACAGTTAGACCTTAGCAAGGCAGCACTTTCGTTCAAAAACAAATAGGGTTGAAAGAGCCTTGGTGGATTTTCCCTCATTTTGATAAATTCTAGCTACAATGCAGAGGCTTCTTCACAGAATCACACAGAATCACCTAGGTTGGAAAGGACCTTATAAGACCATCTAGTCCAACCAATGAGGAAAAAAAAAAAACACACCAAAACCAACAACAACAACAAACAAACAAACAAACAAAAAACACCACCAACAACAAAAAAAAACCCACAAAAAAACAACAACCATAAACCCCACCCCACACCACCCAACACTAAGCCATATCCTTGAGCACCAAGTCAACTTCTCTCTTGAATCCCTCCAGGGCTGGTGCCTCAACCACCTCCCTGGGCAGCCCATTCCAATACCTGACAACCCTTTCAGGAAAGAAATATTTCCTAATATCTAACCTGAACTTCCCCAGGCGCAACTTGAAGCCATCACCCCTTGTCCTGTCATCTGTAACTGGGGAGAAGAGACCAACCCCCGCCTCTCTGCAGCCTCCTTTCAGGGAGTTGGAGAGAGCGAGAAGGTCTCCCCTCAGCCTCCTCTTCCTCAGGCTGAACACCCCCAGCTCCCTCAGCCTCTCCTCATCAGATTTGTCCTCCAGACCCCTCACCAGCTTCGTTGCCCTTCTCCTCTTCTTCGTGATAGAGGATTTTTTTGTTGTCTGTGGAAGGCTTTGCACAGGGATGTTGTTAGTAAGAGCTTGTAAAAAGTGAGGAGTATACAAAAAACAAATCTAAAGGATTTGAAAACTATCGGTGGGCAAAAATACACCAGCTCTCTTCTGCGTTGAGGGCCAGCAAAAGCTATCTGAGGTCAGTACCAAGCTCCTAAGCCGAGTGCAGCTGCTAACCCCCTGATCTGAGAAAAACCTGCACTTCCCCATGCCCAGATGTGCAGTGATCCCGGCAGGAATGCAGGCTCAGCCTGAAGAGGTCCATCGGGAACAGCCACTGGATGTCACTGTAGCTCAACAAAATTGGGCTGTCAGGAGGCCTTCCCCCCAGTCCCCACTGCTCTGGAGGGGCTAATAAAATAACACCGGTTTCTCAAACTCTGTGCCAAGCGCTAAGGCAATAGGACACACACGGTCCCCATCTTTAGGAGCACCTGGATGCTGCTTTGACCCCTGTATGAAGCACTGCTGGCTTCTGTCCCCAGGCAGTTCAGTCTAGGACAGTGCTTCTCCTCTGATGTACATGGGAACAGTTTTCCATTTGGAGCTGCCATCTCCAGGACAAGCCAGAGGGGAAATGCAACGGCGCTAAGGCAGATGCTGGAGCACACCTGCCTGCAGCAGTCAGGGCGGTTTGCAGAAGGGGACACGGCCACACAGCGAGAAGTCACTCTGATCTATGGATAAAAGGTCCAGTTGTGTCTACTTTGAACGAGGCCTTTCTAGTAAACGCACCTTAACCGTTTGGCATTACCTGTGAAGTCAGGCATGCTTCCCCGTGGTTGATTATCCACCCAAGGTTCAGCCTGAAATGCTGTTCAGTTGCGCCCCACTCTCTTTCAAAAGTCCATAAAGCAATTCCTACTGCAAATCTCACACAGCGCCGACCCACAGACAGCAGCTCTTCACCAAGAGCCTGACGTGCCTTGTGAAATGCTGGGATAACGATGGCGTTTTCTGGACCCAGGATCCAGCAGTGGATTGTTTGCAAAACTCCCACAGGAACCGAGGTCAGAACAAGTATTATTCCAAATGACAAGTTCTCCCAGCTGTACAGTGAACGGTGCATTTCTCGTGCTTGGAAAAGGAATGGATTTCACTACCAGTGTTATGAGCTGCTCATAGAATCATAGAATGGTTTGGGTTGGAAGGGACATTAAAGCCCTCCCACTGCCCCCCGTGCCCTGGGCAGGGACATCTCCCACCACACCAGGTTGCTCCAAGCCCCATCCAACCTGGCCTTGAACCCCTCCAGGGATGGGGCAGCCACAGCTTCTCTGGGCAACCTGGGCCAGGGTCTCACCACCCTCACACCGAAGAAGCTCTTCCCCAGATCTCATCTCCATCTCCCCTCTTTCATTGCCAAACCCTTCCCCCTCGTCCTATGGCTCCCCTCCCTGATCAAGAGTCCCTCTCCAGCTTTCCTGGAGCCCCTTTAGGGACTGGAAGGGGCTCCAAGGTCTCCCCAGAGCCTTCTCTTCTCCAGGTTGAACCCCCTCAACATTCTCAGCCTGTCCTCACAGCAAGGGGGGTTCCAGCCCTCTCAGTGTCTCTGTGGTTTGCTCTGGACCTACTCAGATTTCAGGGTTTGACACCTCTGGGGTTCAGGATGGGGAGGCAGCTACAGCCTCAGCCTCCACCACGTGGCTCCAAGCTCTGGGTCCTGTGGTCCTTTTTGGCCCCAGTCACGCAATGGACAGGCACTGCCCAGGACAGAGAGCGAGGTCAGGAGCGTGGAGTGAGGGACATGTGAAACCAGCTCAGCACTGGGGGGTTGTTTGCATTTGCCACTGAGGGAAACATTTGAGTCCTGGGAGAGCCCAAAGGGGATTTGCTTTGGCCTCATGACACCCTCCCTGCAGCAGAGAGAGCTCAGACCTTCCTGCAGCTGAAATGCATTTTGCTGAGCTAATGGGCAGAGAACGAGCAAGTCAGGAGAAGACAGAGGGAAGGAAAGATGGAGGGAGGACAGTGGAAGCAAGGAGAAAAGTGCCCTGTCAACCCCTTTCTCTGACGGGCTGCATTTCATTACACATGTGTTATTCTACCAATTCTGGTGTAATCACATCAAGCAAAACCAATGCAGGGTTGAAGAATTACACTCCCATCTCCTTTTATAGTAACGCCCCTGACTTTCTTCTGCCCTTTAAATAGAAATAAAAACAATCAAGTGAAACTCAACTCTAGTTCAAAATAATCCAGGGAGTTTTAGGAACTGCTGCTCCCTCCCTGGCTGCCCCCAAAGGAAAGCACAGCAATCTTCCTGTGCTGGTCTGTATTACATGGAAATAGTAATCTTTTTTTAAAATTATTTTTATTTTAATGAAAATAGTACTTGCCAGGCTCTGTTCTAAGCCTGTTTGCTAAGAGAGAAGACACTCTGTTGTTAGACAGGGCTCTTTGCAAGCCAGTGCTCTAAGAGCAGGGATGCAGGATACGGCTGTGATCTCTGACTTTTCATGCACCTTTCTGCCATTTTTATGTTATTTTTCTCATCCGTCCAAATAGCCCCAGCCATTACATCACAAAATACAATTTTCTGACCGTTTTCCTGTCTGCTTTATTTAGTGTTTACTTGCCATTTGTGAGCAACCAGCCCCCTCACTCAAGAGAGAGTATTTGAAATTGCAGCAGAAGTTCAGTGTTAGCTTTAACCCGGTGAAGGAGCTGGAAGGAATGACATGAAATGTTCTCCCANGGCAGCCCATTCCAATACCTGACAACCCTTTCAGGAAAGAAATATTTCCTAATATCTCACCTGAACTTCCCCTGGCGCAACTTGAAGCCATCACCCCTTGTCCTGTCATCTGGAACTTGGGAGAAGAGACCAACCCCCGCCTCTCTGCAGCCTCCTTTCAGGGAGTTGGAGAGAGCGAGAAGGTCTCCCCTCAGCCTCCTCTTCCTCAGGCTGAACACCCCCAGCTCCCTCAGCCTCTCCTCATAGGATTTGTGCTCCAGACTTTCCCGTTTTTACCTCTCTGCATTCCCTCCTGGCAGAAACACAAACGGTCTTAATCAATGGGAGGAAGGCAGGGAATGTGTGTTTGTTGTAATTCTAAAATAACCCGGACTGCTCGCAGAACGCCCTGGAGTCCAGGCAGCGCCGTGCGTTCCCGCGAGCAGCCGCGCTGCCAACAGCAACACCGGGAGAGGACTCCCTTCTGCAAAGGCCTTCTGAAAGCCAGTTCCTCTCCTCTGCAGTTCAGGTCGGGCTCAGCAGGGTCCAACCACCCTGTGTTCAGCCACAAGCACTTGAGGACCAAGTGCTTAGTGACAGCCAAGAACACAACGTCCCCCAGCTAATGGTTCCCTCCTTTCGGCTCAACGCTCTCCCAGCTCACTTGGGGATGCAAGGAAGACCCTTCTTGGGCTTTGCTCTGGGTTTTACTCTTTCTATGAGGCCAAAGGCTGAGACGAGCTCAGCCTCATCACCTGCCAGACCTCCAGGAGCAGAGTGCTCCCGCCAGCGGTTCTCACACCGCCTGCCGAGCGCACTGCTATTAACCTTGCGTGAGCCTGGGGATGAATGACTGGAGGAAATCATGGATGAAGGCGTCCCCCAGGACTGGCGAAGAGAACCCTTGCAGTTTTGTCCTCAGGAGCCCGCAATTACGCCTAACATAAATAGGACTTCTGATCTGCAGGTTTTCAAAAGTGACACTCAATTAATGTGATTCATTAGTTCTAATTGACAATAATGGAAAGGTTTAAAATAACAGTGGTTCTTTCCAGGGGCATGCAACCAACATTTCAGGAGGCACTTTCCCCTTTTCTTATCTAGCTTTAATCTGCAGAGGCATCACAGGCGGGTGGTGCAACAGCAGGGAGAGATTTCTGGAGACCATCAGGTAATCAATTATTTTAATGGGGTTCCTGGGGTGGAGTTCTCCATTGATCCCACACTGGAGCAGCCTCCCACTGCTCACACTTTGCCAAAATTTTTCCCTACTGTGAAATCCTTGACTAGGTTTTCTGGAAAGGCCATAGCCAAGTACAGAGTGTCTCTGCTTGATCGAAAGGTTCCTCTGAAGAGCTGGAGAAAAGCCAAGAGCTCAAGCAGATTTAAAAGGAAGAAAGCCATCCCTTGAGGCAGAACAGGACATTGTCGGCCAGGTCAGGTGTCCTCAGCCTTGATTAGATGTTTATTCAACATGTCCTGAGAGAACCCTTTGTCCATCCTTGTACATGTCAGGAAAGGCACCGTGAAAGGTGACAGGGGTCTCTGGTAGTGACATAGGGCTCTCCCTTTCTCTCATGTCCTCATCCCCTCACTGTCCAGGTGACTACACCTGGCCTGAACATGGTATCACTGCACTGGGGAATCACTGGGGTTTGGGACAGGACTTCTCAAATATCACAGAAGGTCTGGGTTGGAAGGGACCTTCAAGAACATGGAGCCCAACTATTAACCCAACACTGCCAAGTCCCCCACTAATCCATGTCCCTCAGCATCACGTCTGCCTGCCTTTTAAATACTTCCAGGGATAGTGACTCCACGACTTCCCTGGGCAACCTGTTCCTGTGCTTGACAACTCTTTCCATGAAGAAGTTTTTCCTAATATCCAAGTGACACCACCACCACCTCCCACTACTGCAATTTGAGGTCATTTCCTCTTGTCCTGCTGCTTGTCACAAGTTCTCTGCTGTCAGATTGAGCCATGGTTTGTTCAGGTCAAGGACAAGTCACATCAGCCTCCCAAGTCCCAGGACAGTGACACAAGTCCTGCAGCCCCATCAGATTGCTCTGCACCTCTGGGCCACCAAAACCAGGGTGGACATGTCCAGCCTCCTCTGCAGGAATGGCCCCAGGGCTATCTTAGCTCCCAAACTGTGCTCAGCATTTTTGTGGAAGTGTGGTAGATGGCCTGAACCACAGATGTCTTGCTGATCTCTCCTGCAGTCTAAGTTGAGACAACGGCCTGCCAATGTCCCCGGCATAGGTTCATTAAGGAGTGTGGAGCTACCCAAGGACACGGCACGCTGCAGGGGACTGCATTTCTGAGATCTGGTATCCAAAATCTGAGACTTTAAGCATCTCGGAGGGTTCCTGGTGGGCACAGCCTCCAGGCTTGTGACCCACCTGAACCATGAGCCCCCTCCCTACCGGGGCCTGTGCAGGGAGACGCTTGGGGATTTTTAATTACCGATGGTGAAGGGGGTGTGTGACACTGCCCGTGTCCCCAGAACCAGGCCCTCTCCCTATAAAGCCTCAGATGGACTCGACCCCAGCAGGGGACCGGAGTGATAAGCACTGTTTGTTGTTCCTGCCGGGTTAACATTCCCTGGCTCCCAGCGCCGTCTCCAGAACTTGCTCAGCTGATGTTCACTTTATAAAAATAACCCTGGCGCCATGTGTTTTATGAAGTTCACTTTAACCCATTGTCAACAAACCCTTTTGTGGGCTGTGGCAGAATGAATTCCAGGGATGATGGGGGAGTCGAAATTGTTTGGGGTGGGACAGGGGGTGAAACGGGAAGCAGGGGGGGAAAAAATGCTCAAGACGGCCACAAGAACTGCTTTCACCCTGGGATTTCTGGGGTGGCAGCCAGGAAGGGTCAGTGGTGTCACGACCAGCCCGCAATGCACTGCACACAGAGAACACCACCCTGCTCTGTGGTGCTTTATCCAGGAATAAACACACCACGACACCGACAGGCCTGTGCTCCCAGAGCTTCCCTTCCCTCCGTAGCTGCCATCTGCAGACTTTCCTGCTGAACGCAAAGTACAGAGGACCCAAAATTTCATGAGGACTTCACGAGATCTGCTGCCCCCGAGGCTTCTCCCCCATCAGTCCTGAGCCACAGCTCCAGCCCTGAGGTGGAGGTCTTGCTAAAGGAAATAGAATAACAATTGTAAAAACATCTAACTGCTCCCTGGAGACACATAATATAACCCTTCACAGCTGTCAAGAGTGCAGCCTACAGTAATTTGCGTAAAATATATTTTTCTAGCTCAAACAGCTAAGTCTACATGAGACTTCCCCATGGTCCTTCATCTCCCATCTTCCTCACCTTTCCCTCAATGTTTCTGATGAAGACAGGAGTGATTATGGCCACCACACTCCTGCCTGGTGCTGCCCAGCCTCCCAGGAGGAGATCTGCTTCTCAGGATGACTTCAGGGAAATTCAGCTGCAGATACCATAAACCAGGGTGGAAATTACTAAATAAGAGAGTCATGCATCCTTCTGAAAGGACAGACAGCCTCCTGAATTTACAGAGCCTTGGACAGACTTTGTGTGTGTGTTTATGCATAAGCAGCTGAAAGAAATGAGCAGGTGAGTCAGGGTAAATGTATCTTCTTGTAAAGCACTCAGAATAATGGCATTAAATGTAAAAGCACCCTGTCATTTTAGTTTTGCTGGCTCTCCTCCTACTGAGAAATCTTCCAGATCATTTCTGACCTGGGTGATTCACCCTCATCCACGGAAAAGAGCTTTGAGGGTGAGGGATGAAGGGAGAAGTTGCCCCCGTGCTGCTGGCATCCTGTGATGGTGTCTGAGGTCTCCAGCAGTGGGGCAAGGTCCTGGGTCTGCCCACATGGTGGGAGCAGCTCCTGCAAGCACCTCCAGACACAGCCCAGGTTTGCACTGGTAATTTGGAGTCTCCTGGGATCAACCCAATATAGTAAGGCAGGCAGGTCCCTGGATCTTTATCCAAGAAGATCTTTATGAAAAAGTCCTTCTCTAGAGGAGGGTATGCCCGAATAACTAATACACCTGTATCGCTGGAGCGCATCCCATCTGCAAGGACATCACCGCTGCCTGCATGGGTCACCTGCAGGGTCACCCCGACGCTCAGACCCAGTAAAATATGCTGACAGATCCTAACCTGTGGGGCCAGGACTGATTTATCTCCTTCACCCCCAGACTGCGCTTGCAGCAGCAAAGTTGGGAGAGGCGGGGGTCACAGTTTCAGGTAATGCATCCTTGGGGCTGGGACTCATTTTGCTGCTTCAGAAACTGCCTCTGCAGCCAGAAGAGACCCAGACCCTTCCAGAGCACGGCAGTCAGGCTGGTAGAGATACCCTGAAATACCAAGAAGCACCTTCTCATGCCATGGATCCACTATTTATTATTACGTGAACACCCACTGGCCAAAAGCAGGATGGTTCCCACCATCTGTTTGCTCCTGCCTCTGGCTACAGCCAGCCAAAATTCTTCAGCCAAACAGGGACAACCCCCAGACACAGGCTACACCCCACAGGGGTACAGCACCCCAGGACAGCCCTGTATCCCACTCCAAGCAAGCAGAATTTCCCCCTTGCATGCTGGAAGGAACCTGGGGAGAAAAAAACCTGCTCCACATCTTTGAAAGGATGGTCTGTGGAGCACGTGTTCTGCCTGAATTGATACTGCCCTCTCTAAGCAGCAATAACAGGTTCATAACGTGAAAGATTTTACCTTCTTCGGCTTCCAGATCCACCAGTGAAGATACCAACACGCCCATCTCCTGACATTTTTTGCTGTGGGCCTTTGACTTCATATGTTTAGTCAGATTCCCTGAAAAGAAGCAGAAAACATGTTTTGGTCAATACGGCTCTTTTTTTCCCCCCTTCATTTTGCAAGCTCAGCAGTAACAAGTTAATAATTTGGCTCTGAACCAAACCAAAGAGGCCTCTAACTCTCCCCAAACCACCATCCATTGCAAATATCTTGTGACACACGACCAAGCCCTCCCTCTGGTCCCTTTGCTGCTGCACCGGGGTGGAAGAGGAGGTGCTGGCTGGATCGTGCGACTTTGCAGGTCTTGTGTAACCTGAAAAAAAACCACCAGTTGAGGCACAAATTTGGGTTTGGGGGGATGAAAAGTCCTGGATGGCTTTCAGCTGTGATGATGCAGCGAAGAAAAATGGTAGGAAGGTGGAGAAGAGAAACACATCTCAATCTACCATCACCTTCCACCTCATGCCAACACGCAGCATCACCTGCCTGGAGCTGAGGAGCTCCTTAGCACCAAGGGGGAGACTCGTGCTGCCAAAGGGAGTGCTCGAGATGCCAGAAACATGGAAAAACTCTATAATCACCCTCCTCCTCCCAGCAGAATGGCTCATATGCTCTGAGTGCCAGGCAAAAGCTCTCAGCTCCCTGGAGCAGGAGAAGGCATGGATCCCCTCTGAGGGCCACCAACCAAGGTCTGGCAGCACTGAGAAAAACAGCTGAGCACTAACGAGGCTTTCTTGTTGGTACTGGGATGAAAAGAGCAGCCCCTGCAAGGTGGAGTCCAGCATGGCAGTGGTCACTGCTCTGAGAGAGTGTGATAGGATGGACATGCTGGCCCTGAAGGGCTCATCTCCAACACTAGCTCCCCAGTTACAGGCAGGTTAATTAGGCAGTTATTAACCCTAATTATATCCAAGGGAAACTCTGAACAAAGCAGGGAAAAGGTAGGTAGGTGGAACAGAGAGAAAAATCAAAAGCAGGATAAATAAAGAAAAATCGTCCCCAAAACATTCCTTTTCCTCTCCCACACCTCTTTATGGGCTGAGCTGATGATGAGAAGAAGCCTGGGTCCTTGCTCCACCAAAGGCTGTCTAATTTCCCAGCACATCCCAGGAGCTGGCTGAGCCCTCCAAATTCAAATTTGGAGGGCCCAGCCAGCCTCAAATAGCAACACGCTATGCCACCAGCCTTCCCATTAGCTAACGCTGGAGCAGTGCTGAACACAAGGGCTTGTTTTTCTCACCAAAATTTAAATAAATAAATAAATAAACAAATATTTTAAAAAAATATATTAAAAAAAAAGGGGGTGGGTGGGAATGAATTCTCACACTTTATTATAACCTTCCACTGAGGAATGAGGTCCCTCAGCTGGTATCCTGCAATCCAGAGTCCCCTGGTCCCTGAGCTGGGTGGGAGTATAGAGGGCCTCTATCAACCTCTCCTCCCGCTGCTCTGGAGAGTATAAAGAAATAAGCAACTATTCACTGGAGCAGAGGATTACCCGTGACGCCCCCTCATCTCAGAAGAGTGCCACAACCAGCTAGCTACCACGTTAGTGTCTCTTTAGGCCATGAATTATTTATTCAGCCTGTTTTATACAAAACGGAATAGCACCGGCAGGAAAGAGCAAGAGAGACAAAGGCTGACTTTATATCCTTGTGTCCCTGGCACCCTTCTAGGATGTGGATTCAAAGCATATTTAATAATTCAAATGCAGCAAAATAAATTCAGTAAGAGAGATTTATTATTTTTCAACTTCTTGCCTAAATACTCTTAGCCCCATGGTTAGGACACTCCGGTTCGAGGATGAGGCCAGCTTGGCTCAGGTCCTTGCTCTGAATCAGACCTCTCTCTTTCTCCTCTTTGGACCAGGAGGTTTGCTGTGGACCCAAAGACACCCAGTCAGACAAAAGCATGCTCTCACGGACAACTCTGATTCCAATGAATCACATTGTTTTAAAGTGAAAAACTGTTTCGTGAAAAACTGTTTCATGAAAAACTATCCAGTGAGTCCAAATTGTGGCCTCATGGAACTGGAATTTAATTTTGGACCTAACCAGCAACAAGACAAATTGACTCAGTCTGCCGAAATCAAACCCTGCTGCTGCTGCCTGTCCATCACAGCACATCGCTTCTTGACTGGCAGAAATGACACATCTTTGCTCAGTTCCACAGCAAAATTCCCTCCACTGGATTCCTACCAGCGACAATAAACACAGAAAATAGGCTCAAGTAAATGCCTGGTGTGAGTGAGGGGTTGTTGGTTAAACTCTGATCTGTGGCACCTTGGGAATTCAGCTGTGAAGACCACGGCGGGAAGAGTGGGGAGAGGAGGTCACCAGGAATGCTACCGCATCCTCAAAAGAAGCTCATAAACTCAGCTGATGGGCTACATGCGTCTGGCTCTGGCTAAACTGGGAGGGCATAACATCAATTAGTTGAGGCGGGCTGGAGAATGAAATGTTTTGAGCAAGACTAGAGCCACTCCATACTCAAGGGAAGGACTGGTCCTCAGAGAACAGCGGCCACCTCAGCCACTTCAGAGAATAGAATCACGGAATCATATCATTGCCCAGCTTGGAAGGGACCTTTCAGATCATGGAGTCCAACCATCAACCCAACACTGCCAAAGCACCATCAACCCATGTCCCTCAGCACCATGTCTGCCCAGCTTTTAAATACCTCCAAGTATGGTGACTCCACCACTTCCATGGGCAGCCCATCCCAATGCTTCATAACCCCTTCAGTGTCAAAATTTTTCCTAATATCCATCCTAAACCTGCCCTGGTGCAACTTGAGGCCATTTCCTCTTGCTCCATCATGTGTTCTTTGGGAGAAGAGACTGACACCCCCTGGCTACGTCCTCCTTTCAGGGAGTTGTAGTGAGTAAGAAGGTCCCCCCTCAGCCTGCTTTCCTCCAGACTGAATAACCCAAAATGCCTTCAGATGTCCGAAGACCAGTTATCCAGTTGTACACACGTTCCTTCCCGCTGCCTCAGCTGTGGAGCCACAGAACCGCTCCCTTCGCTGCTGCAGACCTGGACCAGGCAACACCAGGGCTTCTCCCCTTTCCTCCCTCCCAGGCTCTGCTGGAAGGTGCCGCACAGGCAGTGCTGAGCACCCCTGTGCCACGGAGTTTTATGTAAAATACCAAAGGACGAGCATTGCCTTCTCTCCCCCTCTGCTTTCCATCTCCCTTCAGACACATTTTGTCAGATGAGACAGCACCCACCCGCACTGATGACCACAAAAAAGCCTGCAAAGCTCTCAGGGCAACCCCCCCGGTGCAGGGTGTATCCACACACAGCACCCCAAACGCTGAAATTCCCCCTAAATAGGGATGCTGTCCTTTTAGGGAACAGAGACTCAGCGGGCTGGATTCTCAGCTGACCCAAGTTTGCAACACTTTAAGGAAATTAAAGTCTTGAGGTTTATTTACACCAGCTGAGAAGCTGAGTTATCATCTTGGGAGCAATTTGGAGGACAATGATATTTATCTTATCAGGGTTCTTCTTACAGTTTGTGTTTTTAGACCCCTTAATTAATGCTGGCAGGATTAAATGCTGAAGTCCTTCGGCAAATTTCCAGTAAAGTCAACACCATTTTGCCTAAGTAAAAGCTGGATCTGAATCCTGTGAGGAAGGACTCCCAGCTACTTGTTGCCTTACAGAGTTCTGATTCCTAACTTAAAAAAAAAAAACCAAACCAAACCCAACAACCCACACTGCATGGTTTCCTTGGAAACTGAAAAAAAAGAAACATATTAGAAGGAGCAAGAGAGAAACCTAGCAGGAGAGGAAGCTGGGTTTAAGTAACAGAACGGTTATATCAAATCCTAAGCAGGTAAGTGGTCCTCACTAAGGGCTGTTTACCAAAATTTTCCCAGATCTGAAAGAAACTGGCTGCATCTAAAATTCAGGAATTGATGGAAATGCAGTTTCCGCTCAGCTCTCCCATCGCACCTGCTTATCACCCGTATTACTGGCTGCTTAAGCTCTTCTGATGTTGTGATGTCTCATTCTGGATTTAAAGCACCTTAAATACTTGTGTCATTTCGAGAAACCCAAACTCTAGTGTTCCAAAGGCACTTAAAGTGGCTTAATAGGGACAAGAAGTCATTTCCTGGTTAAGTGACAACAGGAAAATTCAATTTTCATAATATCCATTATCATATTTTAAAGGTGGCAGAGTTAAAATGAAAAATAGGGAACAGAAATATTAGGATTCCTGGAAAAAATTATCCTGTCTATCCTGGGCACACACCATGCTTTAGATTGCTCCTATTAAACATGAACAATTTAACAACAACAACAACAAAAAAACCCACAACAAACGGTTGACTGCATGATTTCAGCGTCCAAGATGATGTTGTGATACAAACACTCACAGCTCTCCAGGAGTATTTTTATAGTATTTTTTTAAGTGCAAATACTTAAGTATTTTTAAATGATCTACAAGGAGGGCAGACCAAGGGACTCCCCTTTTGCTGTGTGACCCGCTGGCACACACAACCAGCAACAGCCGAGACTCCTCATCCCAGATAAACCCTTGAAACAGATTTTACGTGTGACTTAAGGCACAGGCTTTGATTTAGGTCTCTGCATGGATATAAAGTCCCCAAGTGAGGCTCTAAGAGAAGGATATCTTTAATTTATATAATTTATTGGGCAGAAGATTTAAATGTTATTTTTTTTATTATTATTATCTTTTATAGCTATTGACTTTAAGATTAAATAAGAAAATTTGAACATCGAGCCTGCCTGCCTGTATCGGTACAGGCTATAAAATATTAGCAACCTTCTGGTCAAGCCTATCAGCCCGTGTTAGCCGTAAACCTAATCTTACAGAAAGGTACCCGGGCTGGATTTGCAGATTTCAAAATATAGAGAATGAGCATATTTCCCATTCTGGCTTGTACTGGGACTTAATAGCTGTCCTGTTTAAAAAATAAATATCAGTTAATATTTCCCTTGAATTTGCCAGTCCTTGACTTCCAGCCCTCATTTCTTTTTTTTTTCTTTTTTATTTCCCTTTTCCCTGGTAAGTTAAAGAGCCCTTTTGCTCAGAGTTTCGCCTCCTACCTGGCCCACTGGGCTAGTTTCTATTCCCAGCAACACCCCTCATGCCACATGGCATATGGAAGCGGGCAGCAAATTCCTGAGAGTAACCCTGTCCTCATCCCACTGGGGGTTTGTGACATTGCTGGGAGCCAGGGAGGGGGACCAAAGGGTTCCAGTGGTGGCTCCGTAGGGATGCTCAGACCCTTCCCCTCTGCCTGGCAGTGAAGGAAGCACGCAGGAGGTGCAGGGACGTTCTGCAAATCTCTGCATCATTCTGCCCTGTTATAACAGCAGTGAATTCCTTCAGAGCTTTCCGCCAGTTGGATTTGCTCTGTAGTTTCCAGAGGAGGCTTAGCAGAGTCTGCTGGAGCAGTAAAAACAATAAACTGTGCAGCCCTAACCTTGCCTTTAAGGGCTGAGGGGGTAATGCATTTAATATATTAACATGTTCAATAACCTCGGTGCCTGTCATGCCCTGATTTAAAGAACTGCAAATTAATTTATTAAAGGAAGACTATGGCTGAGGACATGAAGAAGATGGTGTCTGAAAACTGTGAGTGGACTAGACTATCAAATGGGTATCTTCAGCCAACAGGCGCTGATGTCCTTTGTACAGACACCTCTTAAATTAATATGAAGCTCCTTGTCCCTTCTGAGCTCCAAGCAGAGGCAGCGGCACTGGCACAAGTTGCTGCTCCACGCTGTTTATCCAGAAATCTTGGGAAATCTTACGCAAATCAGGATGTGAGAGCCTGATGCAAGCCTGAACGAGAGCAGAAAATAGATGTGGAAAAGGATAATCCTGCACAGGGGGGGAAACTGAGGTGCCAACACTGACTCACGGCCCCAAGTCACCTGAGAGAAGGAGCAAAGCAAGGGGCTGTGCTTCCCTCCAGGGTCTGGAGATGAGTGACAAGGGGTGACAAGGGACGACTGGCGGTTCCTGTGTCCCCTCTGGGAAGGTGATCAAGAGAAAAGCTCTCCCTGACCTTCCTGAAAGGGAAAATTGTCAGACTGCAGTTTTTTCTTCATTTCCTTCCTGGTAAGAAAACAATGAAGAAGCTGCTCAACTTCTTTTAAACAACCTCTTGGAGGCTTCGGCAACAAACCTCTTAAGAGAGAGAGAGAGAGCTGCTGCGGTGGAGGTAGAGGCACCTCATTAAAGAGGCACGTTTCTATCAGGTCCAGAAACTTAAAATCAAATAAATCTTTACAAACCAAATTTCCAAGGCTGCTGTTTCCATCAGCTAAGCAAGCACTCAAAAATCTCAGGGATTTGCTTTAAAATCATAAAAAACCCCAAGCATTTCCCTGCAGTTCTGTAACCCAAAGGAACAGCTTCGTTTACAGGGACAGAAGTGCACAAAAAGCAGACAAACAGCATAATTAGTGAAAAGGGGAAAACCATTTAAAGCTCTTTCTTTTGCAAAAGTTTTCCGAGTTCTTGGAATACAGATACGGATTTTCAGGGGTGGAGGTGGGGAGGTACATTTTAACCAGATAAAGATCCTCATTAAAAATCATAATAAAAACCCATTTAACTGCTTCCAGCCTACTTGAGAGTTTCGAGCATTAGATCATGCTGGAGAGATCTCCCACAGCCAAAATGAAGACAGCTCCACAGATATCCCCTTTGAGTTTACGCTGAGGCTAAAGTTAACTTTGGAAAGCTGATTTCTAAAAGAGCTTCAACTCAGTTTATATTTTTTGCAAGCACAGTCCAGTAGCGAGAGCTCCAGCTTCTCCATTCTGCAATTAACTGTGGTTGCAAAATTGCACACCAGGACGGAGGATCCTAATGAATCAGGGCACAAAAAAAAAAAACAAAACAAACTTATTCTAGACCTCTCCAAAATAAGCTGTGAAACCTCCAGTTCTGCAAACTTCTGGTTCACACTCCATTACCAACAGCAATGATTCAGTTATAGGACTTCAAGCAACGATTTTCTCAGCACCCAAGGCTGATCATTTTCTGACCCTCCAGAACCTCTTCCAAAGGACTCCAAGTCTCCATCAGCAAAGCCGACAGCTTTTACCCACAGGCTGCAAAGGTAACTGTAACCCCCTTCCAGCAAAGAGCCATTTCTCATGCAATTCAAAGTTACCAACATGCAATTATTTCTCTTGAAATCACTGCTCTGGGGAAGTTCTGCCCCTTCATGCACCCACAGGCAAACAGATAGTGTTGCATTCGAATTCCAACACTGGGGTTTGTGGTTTTTCTGAAGGGAGCATTTCCATGCTACCTTCGTCATGCAAGTTTCCTGCAAAGCTGAAGAAGGGAGATCCCTTGGAGGCAAGCATCTATCTGCCGTGGGCAACAGGCACAGGCAGTGCTGACAGCTCGTGTGCTTCAAGGGAGCAGAGATGAAGAGCAAAGCAGCTGGAGAGATGCTGAAAAGGATGGTCTGACTGCAGCATCCCAAATAAAAACCTAACAGAAGCATGGTGGAAAGCAAGGTGGAGTGATGGATAGAGGCTGAAGGGATTCACCTCTCAAAGGAAAACCTCAGAACACAGTAACAAAAGCAAGAGGGAGAGAGAAAGAAAATGAATCAGAAATAGCTCTGGTCTGGGAGGGAGAGAAAGAGCTGGAGCTTGGACCTGCTTCATGTCTCTGATGAGAATTTGGCCTCAAATCCAGTATCACTTCCCCATGCCCCCACACACCCTGTGATTACCAACACGTTGTTACCCAGAAATCACCCAGCAGATTGACCAACAAAGCCACCAGCTCCAGGCACTGTGCACCCTGAGTCACCCGACATCTGGGTCACTTGTCTAGAACGGACAAGTCCCCCATTAGGTCCCCCATCAGCTCTTCTGGGTGAGCACAAGTGCCGTGGTCCACGCAGCACCCAGAGCTTCCTCCCCACACCCACGCTGTGTCGCTTCCTTGGGAAGCACTGGGGGATTTTTTCTGTGGGCTGAAGCTCTTCTTGTGTAATTAACTCTCCCAGCTGTGTCATCTCCCAAGATTTGCAATGATGGGTGCTACAGACAACGGATGCTTTATACTGATGTCAAACTATAATCAAGAAATGGAACTCGACATCTTTATTGCGAGACTTGCTGCAAGCAAAGATGGAGATGGGCCAAACCCTTGGTGCCAGACGCTGATGAGAAGTTAAAGGGACCTGAGCACCTCTGTTGCTTTTGAACACTTCACCCAAGGTCTCTTGGAAGAGACTTTCTTTTCTACGTGGTGATGTGTGTTCCCGACAGAGCTCGCTCACACACTGGCTGCAGCAATGACGACGGTCGCATGTAAAGAACACCAGGTGGGGGGTGAGGTCAGTAATGACTAGATGTCCTGCAATGGGGGGCTCTAGAGAAAAGGTCTATTGATGGGATACGGAAAATGTAGAAGCTACATGCAACTGCGAAGGATGGGAAAGTGCAGCGCCAATAGATCTTGAGAGCACCAGCACCAGCACAAAAAGCCACCCAAAGACTGTCTCCAGGTGCTCGGGCAGGGACGTTTGGCAATACCCAGGAGCTTCTGCTGTCATTCTGGGGTGGTTTTGTTTAAAAATCCCTGCCAGTGAAGCTCTATTTGAGCATCATTCCCTCTGAGAAGCACCAACAGGATGGGGTGGATGCTCTGCCCTGGGCTGGCACAGGCAGACCAGTGCTCTCCATTGAGACCCAGTTTAACACGGGGCTGGTTCTCTGCTGGAAATAGCCAATTCAAGACTCCTTCGTCCCCCTCCCTCCGACTCCTGGGATTTTCCAGTCCCTGGGAAGGCTTTTCCTTCCCCTTCAGCAGTGGCCCCAGGAAGGCTGGTAAGTCAATAAACTAAGCAGAAGATCTAGGAGCTGACTGTCTCTTACCTTTGGTTTTAAAAGCAAAGTTACAGTACTTGCAGACATATGGCCTGACGTCTGTGTGCGTGCGAATGTGTTTCTTCAGCATGCTGGGTTTCTTGCAGCGAATTCCACACTCCTCACATACATACTTCCCTCTTCCACGGCCTCGCACATACACATACTCTTCGTTTGATTTGTACCTATGAGCAACAGGTGTCATGATAAAAAAAAAAAAAAAAAAAAAAAAAGATTTCCCACCTCAAAAGTAGTCACATATTTCCTGGATTAATTCAGCATGTTATTGACACCACTGGTCTCATTTACCATTTGCTAGCTCTGGGTAATTAGGCTAAATTCAAAATATCTTCAGATGCTTTTGCTCAGATGCCTACTTCTTCAGGAATACGTGCTCATGCCTACATCTGTAACTTTGTAGAGAAAAACAGCCCAAAGTCTGAGATCAATTCACCGGGTCACCCAAATGTCCCGCTTTTGAGGCACTCGTAATGGTCTGAATAAGATACCTCACAGTCTGGCCTGGCTCCCTGCATCACCTCGCTCAGCCTATGATGTGTTTTAAAACATGCACAGTCTGTCACTGCACTGTGCAACGCGCTGAGAAAACACCTCCTGGCGAAACCTCTCGTGATACAGCCTTTCTCACCCTTGGGAACAACAGTAGAAACCACCTGAGAAGACCGTGATACCACACTGCAAGTGGTGGTCCCTGCACAGGGTCCTGCTGGAATTAGACACCCAGAATGGACACAAAGAGCAGAAAACATACATTTAAAAAAAAAATAAAAATGCTTTGTGTTAACACTAAAGGCAAACTCTGCAGACTCCAGGCTTTTATCATCTTTGGCACAATATCATGACTTGGGGTTTCAAGAGAATGAGACTGGTCATCCTTCCTTCACATTGCATATGCATTTATTTTCTGTCCACACATTATCGCATTGGGAAAGCTACATCAGGCAGGTTTGAAAAATATTTGTGAGAGTGAGACAAATCATTTAGCCTCCTGCCGTTTAGCAAATGGAATCTGTAATTTCCTGGTCTTGCAGCACAAGAAGAAGGAGGTAACACAAAGATCTGGGGTCCCCCCAGATTTTTAAGAGGCCAAATTTTTGAAGAGTGGTGCTTCTCGCAACTCAGTGTTTTTTTTCTATCCAGGGTGAATTATGTTTGGTTTTCAGAAGTCTCCAAACATCCACCTTTAAAATCAGGCCTCCTAAAGCATCTTAATAGGGGATCCAAAGACACACAGCACACACCAAAGACATCAGTCACCTGTTAATGTCTTCCCAATAAAGCTTATTCCAAACCAGAATGGTGAGAAAAGAGCAGCCAGACTGGAGAGAAACTGAATAGAACAGCAGCACTAAGGGATTTGAGCACTTAAATAAATGAAAATATAGCATCTCATAAAAAAAAAAAAAAAAAAAAAAAAAAAAAAAAAAAAAAAAAAAAAAAAAAAAAAAAAAACCAAACCAAACCAAACCAAAACAAAAAACAACAGTATTTACGATGCAAAAAAAAAAAAAAAGATCATTTAAAACTGAATAAAAAGTAGACAAAGACCATGAGTCCAGCCCTGAACTGATAAGATAGTAATGGCATGGTCTGCATGGGATGCATCCGAGAAAATACATCCCACATACCCATAAGTGTGGATTTAAAAGCGAGTGAATCACACAGCACGAACCCCTTGAGCTCCCACCCAGGCAAAAAGCACGTGGCCTTGGCTCCATTCATTTTGTTCACTTCGGAAATGTAGAGGTAATTTCAGTTCCACGTGGGGACCACCTGGCAGATGTGAGCTCTGGACTAACCTCCTCTTCTCCTGCCAAGCCCTGGTCTCTCTGCCTCAAGGACCCATCTGTAAGATGCAGGTTGAGCCTCTTCTTGTGAGCAGATGCTTAAAAGATGATGAGTTGCTGATGCATTAGGGTAATGAGGTCACAGATCTACACAGGTTCAGACACAGGCCAGAGAAGAGAGAGGAAAAATGGATGTCTAGATAGTCCCAATCCAGCTTGAAACAGCAGCAGCACCAGCGTAACCAGGCCTTGGTGTCCAACAGCTACATGTGAGGGAAGAGCTTCTATTTCTGTCTTTCAGCATCAGTTGAAGTTCTCCAGACAGTAACCAGAGACATCTGGTAGCCCAGATACTCTTCTTCTCACAGCACACACCAAAGGTCTACCTTCTACTTCTTCTGGTCTACCTTCTGTAACTGAATCCACAGCAACCCCACACAATTACCCCCCAACAAAAAAAAAAAATAAATTAAAAAAAAATGCAAAAACAAAACCAAAAACCAAACCCAAAGCAGCTCAACACCAAGAAGTCTTTATCACAAGGTTCTCATTACTTGTTCAGAGGGGACTGAGCCGGTGTCTGAAGGGCACCCGGTGACTGCCAGCCTCCGCTCCGGTGGATGTGTAACCAAAATAACAAAATTAGCTTTTAGCAATGAGTGCTGGTGGACAGAAAGGTGGGAAAAGCAAGTTTCTGTTCTCTAGCACATGCAGGTGAAGTGCCACTGCTTATAATTTTTCCAGAATATTAATAAACTTCCCAGTATGTCCAGCTATCTCCGTTTAACTGTACATATAATTACTTGTTAGGGATGGCCCATGTCCCTTCTTTGGTCAGTGAATTAACACTAAATTAGCAAAAGGAGCAAAAGGAACCCAGGAATTCTGATCCCCCTTCTTCTATTCAAATTCATATTTGAGGCTTCCTTCTCACCCTCCTCTCTTTGTCATTATGCTGGTAATCACCTTGCCATTTTAAAAATGAAATTGCTCCTTTATCAGCCTTGTACTTTCACTACCCTTAATTACACTCTCGCATGGAAATTTCTAAGCGAGTTCTTTGTGTCCGCCAGTCCCTCCGTCAGCCTCATTAAAGCTATCGGGGCTGGCTCCTCCTGGATAAAAAGGCACACGTGATTTAATCTGAAATTCGACATTGCAGATTATCTGACACTCTGTGAGCCTGGGCCATCCTTCAGCACAGATATTTTTCTACAGCTCCCCGAGACAATGTGTAAAACACGCAGGGAGAGGAGACGAACGAGAAAAGGAAAGTAACCTAAGGAAATACCAAACCAAACAAGAAGAAGCAAGCCAGGGAGGTGATGCTGTCATAACACAGAGAAGGCTCCTGCAAATGCCATCTGTCTGCACTGAAGGCTGTAATATGTTTATGGAGATAATTACTTCAGTATCAGGCTGGCTTCTCTGTGATCTAGTAGGCTCATATGATTTGCATCAGAAAGACAAATCAGTGACAGCTCCCTTCATGTGAAGATTTACCCAAGACAAAGGATCTTCCTGCTCTGTAATGTTTGCTGTAACCAGATCCCACTAATGTCCACAGCTGGAGGTTATGTCAGCAAATCCGGGTTTCTCTTCCACAGCGCTGTGGGATTCATCATCCCGGAGGTGGCCACGTTCCCCTCCCGCAGTGTCACAGCTCCCCCCTAACACCAGGATGCTCTGATACCCAGGAGGGCTCAGAGAGTAAGTGAGAAATAATTCTTTTTAAGCAAATGCACAAAAAGATAAGAAGTCTGTTATTGGACGCACTTTTTGAAAGGTTATTTGCTGTGTTCTGCTGGCAAGTGCATGGGCTGAATTTTGTGCAACCCCTACAAAGGCTTTTCAGAGGAGGGAGAACCGGCACATCCTCGGCAGCCCCAGTGCTACCGTTGGCAGCGCCGGATCCAGAGACTGGGTGGCTCCAGCCAGGCCATGGCTGTGAGGAGACACGAGAAACCCAACCGCGGGGAAGCACGGACCCGGAGAAAGCTTTGTCTCAGCTCTTTCCCTTAACCTTAGCTGGAGTCTAAAACCATGGAGGACTTACTTCTTTGCAGGTTTTAGGAGGCTGAGTTCTCAATACTTGCTGTTAGAAATATCTGACTATCCCTTTTAGCCTCAGACACTTTTTTTTTTTTTTTCCAGAGCACTGTGAACCACATCCAAAATCTTCATGTGGCTGAAAACCACATGATAAAACCTTGGAGAGCAGAGAGGGAAGGGAGTTTGGTGGTTCAGAGGCAGGAAGGGAGAGCAAGTTTCTGGGGGGACTCGTTGCTTCCCGATGAGACACGGTTGGGCTGAACCACCCCTTCTCCCCCGCTTTCACCCACCACCAGGAATTTACCTTCCCCTGCAAAGTCTTCGCCTCAGCACAGCAGCTGCACTTACATGATCTGCAAGTCACATGTGGGCAGCCTGATTTTATTAATTTCCAGAATTTGGAAGCTGGATGA